>JBBBDQ010002415.1:0-70000 GCA_037127315.1 Ascarosepion bandense
GGTTAAGGTAAAGTATTCTTTTGTGTACCTAGTTAATGTGAGTGAGTGGGTTTGTCCTAGCCTGTTCCCGGCTCCCTTGCTTTTGTTATGATCCAGTTCGAGATCCCCATTGTCCAGAGTTATTTTGTCCCGTTTTATTCTCGGCTGGGTCAGCCTTATATATTCTCCAGTCCGATTTATTTTTGTTCCCTGCTTCTCCATTCCCCTTAGAAAGAGTGCTTCTTGATTTTGTCTTTTAAGACAGAATACAGCGGCCTCTTTAATTATGTGGGTGTGTTTGGGTCTTACTAACATTATGTATAAATATTCATTTGAAATTGTTTTTGTTTTGGGGATTTTTTGTTTCTTCATACCCCCTTCCCATCGTATCATTTCATGTACAAATTTTTAAAGTTATTTTTGTATTATATTTGTATATAGTAATAAAATTTTTATGTGCATTTGGGGCGTTTTTAGGTCCCCGGTATGTTTTTGCGGTATTTTGGTGCTTGATAAGTATGAGTGGTGATGGACAAATTCTTATGGTGAAAGAGAATCATTGTAACGTATGTATGGGTCGTGAATCTGATTAGCTAGGTATAGGATAGAGTAGCTGAAGACCACCCCAAGTTTTGTTCCCCCTCCCATTTTTCTGGCCTTGAGCCATAATTTTGTAGCTCTACAAAATAAATAAAACGAGCCATTTCATACCGCAGTCCACTACGGATTGGAGGTCCTCTCCAAGCTCGGCTGCAAGGTTAGCTTTGTCGCCCACACCAGATTTTTGATCGAGGCGATAGTTTTAAAGCTTTCATTACACCCGGGCAACGCCGAGCTATACTGCTAGTAAAGGTATAATAAGCGAATCATAAGCGTATAATTTGCTAAAAAAATTGAAAATGCTACAACTTATGACAATTATTTGCTTCCGATCGAAGAAAATAATGCAATATTTTGCAACTATTTGTAGGAAAATCCTCTTGGAGAGGAAAAATAACAAAGCGAACGACACAAGGAAAAAATTCATATGATAATATGGGAGATAATCGTTTTGTGGAAATAAAAGACACAAGATAATCCGAGCAGGTTACGAAAAATGTATTTTTGTGCGCCTACCTAAAAACTAGGGAGGGGAAAATGTTTGGCAGTCAGTCGCGCCAACATGGATATTCCTTAGACGCTTGAATTCTTCGACTGCTGAAAAGCTAACTTTCTTTTATTACATTTGAAATCATTTGACTGCTGAAGAACGTCTTTCTTACTTTTCATTGCTTTCAAAATTTTATTTTACATTCTTCTTCTCCTTATTCTTCCTCTTCTTCTATCCGCCGTGTTCTTTCAAGGGGATGGTGAATGTGACTCTCCACAATTTCCTCGAATTTGATTCTGTTAAATCCTTATTGTTATAATTTCTAAATCTATATCCGCCATTATTTTACTCGTACATTCTCCTCTTCTTCTACTTCTTCTTTTTCTTCTTCTTCTATCAGCCGTGTCCATTCTGGACATGGGAAATCGTAGCTTTCCTCCAAATTCTCTCCTTTGTAGCTGATCATTTTTCATCTTTCTTAACGCATGTTTCATCATTATTTTCTTCTTCTTCTTCTTCTTCTTCTTCTTCTTCTTCTTCTTCTTCTTCTAACCGCCGTGTCCCTTCAGGACATTGGTGATCGGTACTCTGCAGAACGCTATTTCTATTGTATTTCTTTTTTTCTTATCTCCCCTGAAGCTAGTTTCGCTATCATTTTACTCTTATATTAACTTTCTTTCTTCTTTTATATCCAATGTGACTCTTCACGGCTCTCCACTACTCTCAGTTGTAGACTTTTAATATTTTTTGTTTCCTCCTTCTTCATGTAAATCTTTTTTCTTCTACTTCTACTTCTGTCTACCTTGTCCCTTCGTGAGGTTGGCAGTCATGACACTCACTAACTTCCGCTCACTTATAGCTCGTCATTTTTTGTTATCAATCCAAAAGCCACTTATTGTTATGACTGGTAAAAATAAATATATAAATATACTGTGCGAATAAGAACAGAATATCTAATCAAATACGAGTATCGATTAAAAAAATTGATCAAACAAATAATTTCAATATGTCGGTTGTTACAAATATTTCGGGATTTTCCGTAACATTGTATGTTTACATTTGTTGACATTACTATACATTTAAGAGCATAGATGGTTATTTGCGTATAATCGAAAATTGTGTTATATAGGCTTGATTTGACTTCGTTTAGACTATATTATCATTCGTGGTCTAGTGGTCTAAGACGTGAGAGGTGATTGGTGGCTTCCCCTATGTTGATAAGGGTTGCAGGTTCGAATTCTGCCCAATGACGCAGATTATCATAAAAATCAGGCCGATAAAAATAAATATATAAATATACTGTGTGATTAAAAACAGAATATCTACTCAAATACGAGTATCGATTAAAAATAATGTTCAAACAAATAATTTCAATATGTCGGTTGTTAAAACCATTTCGTTAATCATTGGTGTTTTCCGTAACATTCACGTCTTTCTTTCTTCATCATATTCTTCTTTGCCTTCGTTTTCAATGCGCCTTTTATCTTTCGAACTTAGGCAATAGTTCCTTTCAACAACTTCCTCCCTATTGTATCAATTATTTTTATCTCACATATATCATGTGTCGCCATCATTTTACTTATATTCTTCTTCTTCTTCTGTATCTATACACAATCTCTCTTTACGAAGTTGACGATGTACTCTCCGTGTTGACTTTTAGAACATCGTCATCTTCGTAGCTGATAATTTTTTCTCTCCTGAAATTAATTTCGCCATATTTTTAAATTATATTCTCTTTCTTCTTTTCCTTCTTCTTTCCACTGTGTTCATTCAAGATGTTGGCAATTGTGACTCTCCACAATTTCCTCTTTATTGTAGCTCTAAATTATTTTTATATCTCTCTTAAAGTCTGTTTCCTCATCATTTTAATCTTTAATTATCTTACTTAGGTCAGTTAATTGCCATACGTTTGGGCGATCATGTCTCGAAAAGACATGACTGACTTGTCAGAAAATTATCTCGCAGTAGGTTGCAATTTCATTCTGAGGTAGACTGGTTGCCAGCCATGACTATAAAATCTAATCTTTCTTGTTATTTAACTCATAACTGGGGGGAAGAGACGGATTAATACCTTTCCCAAGGGGATTTGCGCGTAAGTGAATGCCATGAATTCAACTAGTATTTGAACTCGGCTCCCCGATTTCTCGTTCCAAGTCGATATCCACTGAACCACAACGCACATCCAATCTTGCCAATAACACGTGTATATCAAAAGAGTCGAATGCGATACGGAGATGATTATTGATCTCAATTTATCGCAAATTAATGCCGCAAACTCTTCCAGTTATACTTTGCGGCAATCATTATTTTCATTTTTGTACATATTGTTTTGAAAATATTTTCAAATATATTGTTTTTAAATCAAGATATCGCTCAGAGAAACGCGGCGTCGTAAACAATAACCATTATTCCTCCTCACTGACATTGTTTTCTTTTGTGGAAACGTAAAAAAGCATTAGTCATAAGTTTCTTTAGATGAGTGACGCAAACAATTAAATCAATAAAAAATTTACTAACATTTATACGATAAAAGACCCGAGAGACACTAAATGTAGAACATTATTGAATGAAGTATTTCATGTAGATATTAGAGGATGAAAATGAACGTGAAAATTACGAGAATATCGAGAATAAAGATTTACCTTTGTGTTGAAGAGGTTAATAAAATATAAGTGTTCGGGAAAGCATCCATGTAGGAGTTTGTTTCACTGATTACAAGTTCCTACAAAAAACTTTTTTATCAAATCAGTACATAAGAAATAACAGTGATTCAACCCTGTGGACGTAACAAGGTGGTTCTTACCAGTAAAAATTCGAGCTGGTATCCCCAAATAACGAACACTTTCTGAAGATTTTCCCATAGAAGGAATGATAGAGTAGCTACAGGGTTGCAATGTTGTGGTTGTGACGAAACGGACTGTAGTGTGTAAAATAAGTCCTCGCCTGGAAGCTCCAGCTTTGGTATGATCACAGTTTAGTGACACACTCTCTCTCTCTCTCTCTCTCTCTATATATATATATATATATATAGGGAGGGGTTGTGTGTGCATAGAAGCATACATAAATTCAGTACTAGCTGTTGCCAAATATACAATTCATCTCCACATGTTTATCGTTATCGATATGTTTTAATGTAGTTATGCTCTCAAATTTTTTTCAAATTATGCCAGATTTCATTTAATTCGAAATCAAACTTGTCGGACTCTCTGATTTTGGAAAGAGAGGAATCCTGGGGAGGCTATACCGAACGGCAGAGTCACATCTGGGGAAATTTTCCAAGAGTTTGACCCTGCCTTATGGAATATCTACGAGAAAATTTTTGCCCGAGCTTGAAAGTTCGGAATTTCCGCGTTAAAAATGTTTAGCACATATAAGTGAAGAATTTCGAATAAGTTTACACAATCAAAGAATAAATTTTCAGCTAGAACGGTAATTCGTCTTATAAACTGAAGACCTTTAAGAAACATCAACGCGATTTAAGAAAATGCTTTTTTTCTGAAAGTAAATCCAAATTTATAATTAAGTTTTCTGAAGAGTGGATGTAATCTCCGCTTCGCAGAGCACTTAAGTAATGTATTCTTTCCGACCCTGAAACCCTGTTTCGACTTGTTAGAAATGTAATTTCTTCATGTTATTGCTCACATCGTGATCTCATCGTGCGGCATTTTTAGAAAGTCTATGAAAATAATATCACGGCTTGCAGTATAAACCATAAATGTACTGTGTGAATGATTTGCTGATGAAGGGTGGAGGGTACAACAGCCGAAACATTGGGATAACAACAAAGATGAAAACAATAATTAGCATCGAAATAATGATAATCCCTCATCCGAGAAATTTAGAACAAAATAGCAGTCACCAATTTGATTTTCCTTTGTGTCGCCTGTTGCTTTTTTTCCCCCCACTGAGCCAGGAAATATATATTTCCAGTACTACGGCATCCAGAATATAAACCCACGACTGCTAGTAAACCAGACATGTCTCAACCAAATTTTTAATACGTATCATGGACAATCTAATGGTGAAATTATGGAACTTTCCATTTTCGAATAAGAAAGGTGATATGTCCCAGAAAGGGATATATATATATATATATATCATTTGAGGTAGTTAAGCAGTTTAGGGAAATGTAATCTGGTAGAACAATCTAGTAAGTAGACGTAATGAACTGTACTTGTCGTACTCAGTATCCTGCGACGTAGGCGTAATCAATATATGTAGACCAATAGTCCTAGATCTCTAGTCGAAGACCTGTAGACCTCTAGTCGTATGGATGTACGCCTCTCGTGGTAGACCTCTGTTCGTCCTCGCCTTTGTCTGTATTTAGGGTTAACACCAGCCAATCACATTACTATAAGGGGGAACCAAGGTGTATGCATATTTATTACATATTCATTACATCAGAAGGTTATAGATGTCAGGAATGTGATGATGAATTATTTATTTTTTGTCCTCTCCAATTATATCCTGCTAATAAGGATAATTTCTTCATTTCAAAAGTTCATAAAAATGATTAACCCTTTTTATTGCATTATCTCATCGTATCATTTTTTTATTTGTCGCCTTATAATTATAAATGTATACTTTTATTATTTTTGTTGTCATTCTTAATAAATTTATTATAATAATAATAATAATAATAATAATAATAATTCCTCATCGCAAATCTTCCTAAAAACATAATTAAACATTTTATTACATTATCTCACTATATCACATGTTTTTTTTTAATTTGTCGCTTGATAATTATATAATGATCTCACCCAGCTGAACTATGCAAATATTTCCTTAGCGGTATTTATATACGAAACAAGTCTAATGATTTAATATTTTATTGGTGACCAGCAGATCTCAACAATTGACGGTTTAAATTTTTCCGATTCTAAAGGCGCAATTCATTCATGATTTCAATCTAAATTAACAATTGCCAAACTCATAAACTATGAGATTTCGTGATTTCTGTTATATATATATATATATATATATATCCTTCGTCAATGGAATGACTCAGAGTTTCTTGTGTTAAGTAATCATCAGGTACATGCACCTGATGATTGCGTAACGCATGAAAGGTAGGATGTAAGATATTACGTATATTTACTCATATATATTTTAATAGCTCTGTTTATACTACACTGAGCACTGTTTTATTAATACTTGAATAATGTATGTATATTTAATAATTCGCACACACACACACACACACACACACATATATATATATATATATATATATATATATATATATTTGTCATTTTTTTACAACGTCCAAAACATTAATTTAAAACAGTGCTCGATATATAATATATAGAGCTGTGAATATTTATTATAAATTATATTTTAGAACATGTACAATTTTTTTATTTATCCACTACAAATCGTACATTTGTTTTGACATTGAAACTACAAACTATATTTTTTGCTTATTTAATTTCATTTTCTTTTATTTTAACCCTGCTGGGGTTTTGTTTTCGTATTTTTGTTTTTTGTGTAAGACGATGTTATATCAATCTTTTTTTAATTTTGGTTTGAATATTTCTTTTATTGTATAATTTTATATATTTTAAACCTATATTTAACGCCCTTTCTGTTGATAACTTAATATCTTTTTTCTGTTTATTTTTCTGTCAGCCATCTTGTTTTAGACAAACCATTAATTTTTTCACACGTGCGTTTTTTAATTGTATTTGCTTTCAGGTTTACCATTTCTGTTTTTGTTATTTTAATTGTGTTATCTTCTTTTTAGAAAAGTAAAATTTAATTACGTGTCTTTATTTTTTCTTAATTCCTTTTTCGTTAGTTTTAGGCCATTTTTTCCACATTTGCGTCTTTAATTGTATTAATGTTTCAGTTTTTACCGTTTCTGCATTTTTCAGTTTTGACACGTTCTGCAAATCGCCCATCCCAGATCCCGACTATTCATGCTAGCCAACCGGAGAGCCATTATGAGTCCGATTACGGTGGGAGATGTGCACCAAATATGTCTAGGCGCAGGACAGTGACATGCTGTCTTACTGAGACAGTACCCATCTCAATTTTGATCGAACCATCAAGAGACAGTTCGCCAATGTCCCAAGGAAAAGGTAATTTATGTGCTCTGTAAAGGGATGAGAACATAAATAGGGGTCTGCTCTGCACAAAACCTATAAAAAAAGATAGAAAATACTAAGAGAGCAGTGTCACAATTTTGTTTAATAGCTGGCTATTACAACTAAATTTATTTTTTTTTTATTTTTCATCTAAGCATAGGTTACATTTATTTCAGAAGCTAATAAGAATTTGATTTTTCTATAATCTTCCATTCGATCCGTGGAGAAAGTCCTCTATATTTTAATTCCTTTAAATATTTAGGCAGAGAAGTCTTCGATGCAAGGTGGACGCCTAGAGAAGAAATATTTATGATTAAAAAATGCATGTTTCCAACGACCTGCAGAAATTTAAATATATACTTTTCTTTCGTTATTGTGTTCCATAAGAAAATAGTTGCCGTTATCTAACCTTTTCAGATATACGTAAACGTGCAACTGAACAGAATTCTTTAATTCTAGAATTAGCGGAGGGATTTGTGTTTATTTGTGGATATAAAATTATTTTGTATTTTATTATTATGAGAATTAATGATGGTGTGGATATTGCTAATCCAAGAGTAATTAATTTTTAATGTTAATCTGTTAAAGATCTTATTTAGTTGGTTTGTAAAATAAAAATCTTTATCGATCAGTTTTTGAAAATATTGACCCCTATTAGTGTAAGACAATTGGCAAAAATTGGGGTTGAATCGTAAAAATTCTTTTTTATTTTATAAATACCAGTATTAGTAGGGGTTTCTAAATAGAATAATTAGTGTTTATACCCACGTTTTTGAAAGCGTTATCATAAAGAATTTTATTATCATTGGATATTTTGTTATTAGAAGGTAATTTATTTATCTGCAAAAATGTAGATGACGGAATACTGTAAATTTAAAATCCTATTTAACAAATAATTCAAGTTTATTTGTATGGTGACATTAAAAAATGATTTCATTTCTCTGGTTCAAGGATTGACTACTTTCTCTTAATTTGATAATTCTAATTTTTCGTCTAAGCATAAATCACATCTATTTCTGAAACTTTTAAAGGGTTTGAGATTTACCTATAATTTTTCATTCAATCTGTGAAGAGAGGTTTCTGTTTTTTAATTCCAAGAAACGTTTAGAAAGAGCGATTTGATATTTTAGGTTTGGTTTAGAGAACGTTTGCTTATGGTTATATAGACGCTGTTTCCAGAGTCCAGTGGAAATTTCTATGTATAATTATAGCTTTAAATTGACACCATTCCGTCATATTTGTGGGTTCATTCTCCCTCTGCATTAATCATTCGTTAGATGAATTTGCGTATCAAAGAAATGAAAGTTGAATTCTGCTATGTAATGGATATATACCAGTATATATGTACAACTACATTGTATAATGTATGAAATTAAAAGTTTCCTTCTTTTATGATGAGTATACATATGAATTGTTCTCAAACTCTAATCGTCGCACTATATTGCGCCTATCGCTTCACTTCCATATTTTTGTAAATTATTCTTTAGTAATTCTTGCGTATTGAAGAAATTATGATTAAGGTCTCTAATAGATTTTATATAAATAAAACAGTATATGGGCATAACTATATTATGTATGTATTTTAATAGAAACAATATTTTTGTGCGTGTATATGTATACATTTATGTATGTTAGCTTTAATTTTGTATTCTGGATGTAATTGATTTAATCATTTTTTCATTAATCAGTATACTCGTGTATATGTGTGCATGTGTGTTGGTATCGGAATCCAAATGATCTCACAATAACACACAAATTCATTCACTTCCCTATAAGTTAGGATAATTTCAACAAATATATATATATATATATATATGGCATGTTATTTGATTTCCATTTTGTTAAAAATATGTTTTTTATATTTTGGGAAAATATTTACTTATTATTGCGAAATAAAACGTGGTTTGAAGAGATAAATTTATTAGTTCATTAAAATAGATTATAATTTATAACGAATTAAGATGTGTTGAGATTATCGTTTTGTACATCATATTACTCCAGATAATATCCATTGAGTTCTTGATACAGATCTATCGCTTAATATTAATATTTTAATTTAAATTGATCATTTTGCATTATCTTTGCCGTTCACGGACTTGACATCACTATGTATAGCATAATGATGACCCACGTATACTGTCTTAATATGTATAGGAAAAACCTCTAAAAAGTTGTAAGTTTAAAAATGTATGTTTTTACAGTAATTATTTGTTTCTATTATTATATATATATATATATTTGATATTTCAGACGGGCCTCGGCCTTTCATCAGAAACAAAATACTGGATTTTAAAATTAAATGCATATAGTCTAGGGTTAAATAGGGACTTGCGTATTTTGAATATTTATAACTATTTCAATAGTTAAACATTTTTTAGATACACTTAAAAAAAGTTTCTTTAAAACAACATTTAAAAGTATTATTACAGTTAGATATATGGTTTCAAAATATCCAAAAACTCTATCGCTTTCTACATTACGTGAGGTAAACATCTTGCGAAAGACGCTCCTCAGGACGAACGCTCCTAGTTTAAATTTTAAAATCATTTGTTTCTGATGAAAGGTCGAGGCCGGTCTGAAATATCAAATATATATATATAATAATAGAAATAAATGAATACTGTCAAAACAAAATTTTTTTAAAACTTTTAGTAGTTTTTCTTATATATATATATATATATATATATATATATATATATATATATATATATATATATTAACTTGTAATTAAAACTGGAAGATGAATGAATCGTTCGCAAAGACGCAAAATTATGACAACTTGGAAAATATTGCATTTAGAAACTTTACATCTGTTTTATTTCATTTTTTTTATTATTTTAAAAACCACAGAAACATTTTAACAGAATGTTACAACTTTAATATTTCCTTTTTGCGCATGTTGGTTGTACTCAGTATTTTTGGCTCTTTACTCTCTGGCCTTCTTCTGGTATCTATTCCGACTTAGTAACTTTTTCACAAGATGGATTCGAACCCTTTATTCAGCTCATGGCGTTGCATAGTATTCATTCAGCTTTAAAATAAAATATGCTTTCAAAATTTAGATATATAATTCTTTTTCTTTTTTTTTTCTTTTTTTAATTGACAAGGTGGTTTTCTATGGATTAGCAATTTTTGCATGTCATTTAGAGCCAGACAATATTTGGTTAGATTGTCAGAATTTTATTACAGATAATGATTCGTTGCACTTTAGTAGATATCGACTCGAAACGACAAATCGGGGTGCTGAGTTCAAATTTCTGTTAAATTCCTTGCATTCACTTACGCACAAATAAGCTTTGGAAAGGTATTAATCCGTTTCTTCCCTCCTGTTATGGGCTAAATAATAGGACAGATTGGGTTCTATAGCCTTGGCTGGCAACAAGTCTGCTGCAGAAAGCAATGACAACCTACTGCGGGATAATCTCCTGCCCAGTCAGTCATTTCTCTTTCGAGACATGCTCGCTCAAAGCGTGCATCACGTATGGCAATTAACTAATTAACTAATTAACAATTAACTAATTAACACATAGCTGAGGTAGAAAAAGGGAATTGAAAATTTTCCCAGCATCATTTGCGCGTAAGTGAATATAAATGAACTAAACTGGAATTCTACTCTCCAAGGAACAATTTAGAGACATTATCCATTAAACCACCCGCACATCCAAGCTTACAACGCTTAGTATTCCCAAGTGGTCACGAACCAGGCATGCCGTTGCTTAACTTCAGTGATCCTATTGGAACCAGTGTTTAAGTGTGGTCGTTAGCCCACTGTACATAATTAAAGCAAAAATAAACATAAAAAATTAACATTCAAAACTATTATTGGTTAATGGTTAGATGTCGCTATTTTCATAGATGTTCAGAGGAACTATATTTCTCAGTAGCACCAGTCCAGACCTTCAGTGCTAAGAGCCATCCTTATTCATTTCATTTTTCATTAATGAGAATGAATTTCAGATGCAACAGCTTCAAGCATTATAAAAATAAAATTATGATTCAACGTAAATGATACAGTGAAAAATATTAGATTTAAAGACGAACATTTATTTTATTTAAGACTTTCTGCTCATCTTTATAAACAAAAATATAAAATATAGTAAATCTATACTACTTTTTATAGTAATGCTCTATTATTTTCACATAATTCTATAGTATTCCTATAGTATTTCCTTTATACTTTTGTAACGTTTCCTATAATATTTCTATATAATTTCAATAGTATTTCCTATCGTATGTTTTATATAATTTTATGATAATTCTAAATAATTCATGCAGCATTTTATATACACTTTTCCATATAATTTCTAACAATAGCATTTTCCATAGTACTTTCTATGATTTTTATAGTATTTCTGATAGTATTTACTATATAACATCTATAGTATTTCCTGTATAATTTATATAGTATATATAGTATTTTCTATCTAATACTATAGTATTCTCCGAAATACTTTCTATATAATTTCTATAGTATTTGATGTATAATTTCTATAGAATTTTCTACATAGTTCCTATAGTATATGTATAAGCTTTTTTGTATTTTAAACCGTACACAAACCATAAAAACTCTCTTGAAAAATGAATATAATCTTTTCTGTAGCAGTTTGGGTGCACGCCATTCCAAATTTTCTCAACCATTTAAATGCTAAATTTTGCTGCAGGCAAAGACTTGGGCGATTATGCAAACTCCCTATGAACCTATCATTTTGTCTTGTGTCTAACATGACTAAACTTATAAAATATTTATAAATATCAGAAAATAAACTTTGGCATATTTGTAGAATATACTGACTGTCGAACGACATGGATGAATGAAGGTGAAGGAGGCCATTTTCAAATATTATGAATAAATTTTTTCATGGTGGAACTAAACAAAAAAAAATCAATTTTTCTTTCATCGGTATTTTTCAACCTTAAGAAAAAAAAAACATATTTAAAAAGAGGACATTTAATAGGATATTGATTTTATTTTAGGATCAATTGTCAGACCCTAGTGTGGACACGAATGAAACACGTTGACTCGACAAAGACTTTCATCATGTTTACCTTCCATGACACAAAATCAATGATTGGATTTCGCATTCTCCTTCGTCTGCTTCCTTGAAATTGATTGTCAGTGCTTCTGCTGGAGCAAAATTCTTCGGTTGCGATCATATCAACCAGAATTAGAATGTTTTCTCTTTGGGTTTGAATTTCCAAATACGACCCTGGCAAATAAATAAAATAATGCCACAGAAAAAGAAAACACACCCGACTTTGTTTTAATGTGAATACTGGCCAAACAAAGCCAAAATAAAACATACGAAACAATAAATATGCTCTCTATTGTGACGCTGAATATAAAACCTGTAAGATGGTCGACAGAAAAGAGAATTTTAGAAATATGCAGCGAGTAATCTGCATTCACTGTAATATACTAAAGATTAGATTGGCAAGAGGGCCGGATTAAGATATACCGATTTGAAATTCAGTATGACAGGTAAAAATAAATACTACTGGTTATCATTAGCAGCAGCATCATTCCTATAATCGGATGTAGTCGTAGGGCGGCGTCGCAGTCGAGCGTCTGAATGATTTCCTCTACCATTTGAAAGTCAGAATATTCTTTCACGTGTATCTTAATAAAAAAAAAAACCTGGCATAGTCGATCTAACTCCAAATCAAACCAGGGCCAATATAATTTGAAGACTCACCAGGCTCATAGAACCGTTGTCGTTGATTCTGTCCTTCCGATAGACATTCTGCCTTCTCTGTTGATATCGGTGTAGAAGCCGTCTGCCCTGCAATATCAAGTCCTCAATGCATTGGCTTTATATATATTTGAGCTCGGATTGCAGCTAGATGACCGTTGAAATTACAAGGTCTTTCAGAGAGATTTTTGATACTGCTGAAAGATTGGCGATGTTTCTCTCCAGAGAACACTTATTGGAGAAACGGGTTTTCGCCGACGACCTAATCATATAGGATGTATTAAACAGTTACCAGTGGGTAGAGTTTTTAAATAATTTTAACCCAAACATGATGATAATTATTAATATATTTTATATTTAATATTATTAATGGCTGAAAGAGATTGGGACAAAATAATTATGGACAGTTTTTATATTCTTAATTCCTACAAAGTGGAAAAATGTTAGGATGCTAGTAAAACTTAAAAATTAATTAAAAATCTCTTTCCCAACCGTATTTAATAATAGATGTTTGAAAGATAGATTCCTAACCAAATATATATATATATATATATATATATATATATATATATATATATATATATATTTGGTTAGGAATCATTTATATATATATATATATATATATATATATATATATATAATGTGTGTGTGAGAAAGTTTGTAGGTGCCTAGATGTGTTTATTTATATATATATATATATGGTGTCCATAAAGTATGTGTGCACTTTGAAAAATTATAACTTTATTTGTATTTGTAAATAATTTGTAAAAAATGTTATAAAGTT
The DNA here is from genome assembly GCA_037127315.1 of Ascarosepion bandense. Classification (NCBI taxonomy): domain Eukaryota; kingdom Metazoa; phylum Mollusca; class Cephalopoda; order Sepiida; family Sepiidae; genus Ascarosepion; species Ascarosepion bandense. Next base: position 13,633 of record JBBBDQ010002415.1, read on the forward strand.
TAATGTACGTAGTTATAGGTATATTTATTGAATAATTCTTTACCACATTTGCAACAATTTTTAGATAAAAAAAAGATATAATTATTTACAGCGTATTATGCTTTGTATTGCTAATGATAGAGGACATGTGGAAACTGAAATAGAATTTCAATAAAACCTTAAAAATATAGATTTACTTCTTTCTAATCCTTTTACAAATTGTTTCTATCGCAAATACAAATAAGATTATAGTTTTTTAAAGTACACTCGAACTGTATATATATATATATATATATATATATTCATTTAGTTATTTAGTTTTTGGTTATAATTAAATTAGACAAGTTCACAGTTGTATTTAAAAGTATTCAATACAATTATATTGTAGAACTTTGAATATTTTTCGTTTGTAATTTAGTTATTTTGCAACCAAGAGTTCTATCTTTTGGTGTCTTCAAGCGATTTACAATAAATGATGTTTACCTTTTTTTTTGTTGTTGTTTTTGTTTTTTTAAGCTCATGTAAAATGGATCTTTTATGAACGCGCAATTTTCAAAATTAGAAGAAGTTAAAACATTTTTTATCCATGATTGTATGATCTTAATATACATTTGTTGGTATGGTTTCTAATTTTGAAAATTGCTCGTTCATAAAAAATATCCCTGTTATGTGTGATTTCTTAAAAACAGTAAAATCAATTATTGTAAATCGCCTAAAGACAACGGATGGTAGAAACCGTACTTGCGTAATAACTCCTTTACAAATGAATATTTATATATATATATATATATATATATATATATATATATGGTGATTTGTCTTTTCGTTTTTAATTTCTCTATTATTTTCAATCCTTTGAATTTGATTTACAAGTCGATTTAAATTTGTCCTTTTAAAATTTGTCGTAAATGATTTATTTAGAGAATTTATCAACATGTGTAATCAACTGCTTTTACTAAATTTATCGTTGAAAAATGTTTTTACATGAATGATCGCGTGCTAGTCTTTTTCCTTCATACACGTAGGACATTACTGTATGCATCGCGGAAAATAAAGAATAAAGCCAATGTGGTTATTTTGAATGATTGATCGTTTTTAGTCTTCGTGGCTTAACTGGTAAAGAAAGTGCAATAAAGTGACAGGCCCTCAATGACCCAAGATTCTGTTATTTTCTGTTAACCCCCAAACAGCCGATACTGACACTAAGACGCAAGTGACGCCAGGGAGTAAAAGAGGATGAGGAGAATTTAAAAGGGACTGGAAACATAATACTAAACAGGAAACAAGGGATAAAATAGTACTCCTGTTCAAAAGAATGAAAATAAAATGAAAAAGAAATCATAAGTAAAATGGGTAAATTTTTGATTTATTCCCCGAAGGCCTTTACTCCGTCAAAGTCTTTCCAAAAACATCCGTTAATTCCCGCGCAAATATATGCTGAACTCAAATCGATAATTGTTTATTGAAGAAACCTACCCTTTTTATGTTATCGACCAGAAAAAATCGGACTATATCTCATCCCATACCACCGTTCTCATATCCTATTCACCGCTGAATGACTTGAGGCGTAGGATATATATTTCGGCCTATTTACTTTCTTTGAGCACTTACTCCGCGATTTGTTTGGTTTCGGAACACAATTTCCGCGTAGTAATTCCAAAAAAGAAGTAAAACGACCGAAAAATCGGCAAACTTCGCGTGAATAACATTTTTGAAACGTGATTACGGGGTGAGATAAACAGCGACAAGAAGTTCGATATTTTTCTGGTCGTTAACATGAAGAAAGGTAGGTTTCGTCAATATACAATTATCGATTTGATTTCAGCATTTACATTTGCACGGAAATTAGGATGTTTTGGAAAGATTTGAAGGGGTAAAGGCCTTCGGGGAACAAATACAAAATTTACCGTAAAATGATGGAAATAGGTGACTTTGTGTCAGCTGATCTCCACCGGGGACCATCATTAAATTCTTACTTAAAAAAAATCAACGCGAACAGAATAATGATAGAAAAAAAAATAAGGGTTTGTCTTAGTCCTGGGCATGACGGTAAACTGCATCCGCAGCAAAGCTTTTGATTGGGAGGATGTGATGAGAATGGAACCACCTCTTAATTGCCGTTGTTCCCGGGTCCACCAAAACCTGGAGTGGTAGTATCTGTTAGCATCCCAGCTATGGGCAAATAATTAACTCCAAAATTGGGGTGAAGACACAATGAAAGTATAAAAATAGACTTTTATAAAAATATATACATTTTTGAAGAAAAAATATTACCAACACTACATCTTTGAAGAAAAAAATCTGACCATAACATATTTTTGAGGAAAAAAAATTTCTCAGCTAAACATTTTGAAAACAAAACTAGAAAACATTTTCAGTTTTCTAAAGCAAAAAATATATTTTCAGTTTTTTAAAATAAAAAAGAATCATTTTCATTAAAATCTTTCTAAATAAACCTTCTCACTATAACCGAGCATTAAAGAAAATACCTTAAAACCCCACCTTTTTGGCATTAAATAACCAACGGAGGTTGATATGCCGTTAAACAAAACTCAAACTCAAAATCTTTCGTCTATCGTGGCTTTTACAGTTCTTTGTGTAATGTTTTAGAACGCTAGTAAAGATTATACATTTTCTCGCTTTAAATGCCCTCGTATTATTATTATTATGTTATTTTTCATCATATTTCAATTTCTGCTATGGTCGCACTACCAACCAAGTCTGCGGGAAGACCCAAGGCAGGTCGTTGTGTGTTGTTATGGCTCCATTTCATGTTTTTTCTATCTCACCTATCATCCCTAGCGTTACATAGACAAAGTTTTCCTTAGTGTGTGGGCTGTACTTAATAAAATAATGTTTTGTATATCCCTTAAGCTGGGGTTTCCAGGGATTCTTTCATTGGTGTTGTTTTGTTCCATTTTTTATCATTCCAAGTGCACCTACTATCACTGGCATGACTCTTGTTTTCAATTTCCACATTCTTTTCAATTTCAATTTCCAGGTCTTTATATTTTGACAGTTTTTCGAATTCCTTGGTTGCTATGTTACAATCCGCCGGACAAGCCATATCAATTAATAGACAAGTTTTTCTTTCTGTTTTTATTATTGTTGTTGTTGTTATTATTGGCCACTAATATCTAACTTTTTTTTTTTTTTTTGTCTGTGAGAGGATATGAGAAAAATCACTGTTAAGAAGAGATGACACCAAAAGAACAAGAATTAGGAGATTAACATTTCATTTGATTTTTTTAAGGTCAAAGCTAACTGGAAGCAAGGAGCCAGAAGAATTCTTCAAGCGAGAAATGCGAGAGAATAAACCGATGGTTTGGAATAGAGTGGCAGAAATGTATATTGTAAATGAACAGCTGAATATATGTTCATCAACCACTGTTTGCCTTTGACGTTACTTCTACCTATGTAATATATATGCTATATCTATATCGGGCATTAGTGACTTGCATATGCTTGTGCCATTTATTATATATGCGCAAACGCAGACAAAATTTGCTCGAGTTTAAATTAAGTCATTGGAAGAATACATACATGCTTACTCTGTTTGGACTAAATCATGCTCAATCTAAGTTGAACAATAAAAGTGCTTGACACAAAAAATCTACTAATTTAAATAGATTTTTTACATCGAAAACAATCAGGTAATTGCAAAATTTTATTCAACTTATCAGAAATCATTCGGTAATAAATTAATTCCTAAAAATATTTTTCCTTAAATTCAGTTATTTATTTTTTTAGCTCTATCATCAAATTGTTAAATATACATGCACCCAGGTAAATGTACATACTCAATTTGAATAAAACAAAAGTAGACATTCGTCTTGCTAGGATAATTTACTCTTCTCTCTGGCAACAACCGCAGGTTAACGGAAAAGAGTATAACCTGAAATATGAGATACTTTGTAGCAATTTCAGGAGTTGGAGATCACGCATTGAATGGAAAATTTTCCAATAGACGGATTGAAGTGATTTCTTCTAGGCCATTCTTTCAAGAAATACATAAAATTGTACTCAAATGTACCGCTCACAAAGAACTTGCATTATGCGAAATGAGTGTGATCATAGTTTATTTTTGTTTCGTATTATTTTGTCTTTTTTTAACAAAAAATGATCAGGGGAAAATGTCATGAAAACATTTCTGACCTTACGTCTCTGGTTGAGTCCAAGAATGAAATGTACATACTACAGAAATCTAAAGAAATAATGATAATAACTAGAAAGAGCAGTCAAAGACTACAAACCTCCGCCAAAGCTCTACTGACATCATCTTAGCAATTAGCAATTGTTGACTATTAAAAAAAGAATAACTGCAAAGATTATGACTACTCTCAAGATTGAAAATAAAACACAAGATGAAAAATGTAAAGTAAAATAAAAACATAGGCTGAACAAATAGTGGAAGTGTTCCTTTTTACTTTTTAATATCCCAAAATTGTTTGTTTTATAGATTCGACTTAGCGCCTGCATTTTGCCGTCTAGCTCGACGGGAGTTGCGCTCAGGTGTAGATCAAAATTTTAAAAAGCTAATGACACCTTGAGACTTTTCAGAAAGCCAAAATTAAGGGTAGAAAAATATATATTATCACCCCACAAAGTCAGGTGAGTTTATGTATTGATTATAATATAGAATTGGTCGCCCCACTTTACAATATCTATATTTATATATGTTACCCCTCCCCTTCCTACCCTAATCTAACAGACATTCTACATTGTTGTCTGTATCTATAAAAGTAACGAGGCTGGACGTTGTGAAAGTAATTGCTATGTAAATTCATCATATGTTTTTTATTCTTGTTATTTCTTTAAACAACCCGAGTGAAACCGGGCTAAACTGCTAGTAATTATTATTTTCATGAAAAACAAATAGTGCGTTCAGAAAATATCACATAAAGCAATCTAAGAAAAAGAGGGAATGTAGTATTCGTTCTGTGAAACGTACGAAAAATGTTTTTAAAAAAGAAAAATAACCTTAAAAATTTATACCGTACCGGATCGAACCCAAATTCTAGTCAGTTTGTACAAGTCGTGAGGCCAGTCTTCTCTGAAAAATTTATTTGAAAATATCGAGCTGGATTTGAGTTATGTTGACCGCTGTCAAAACGACAATCAAACAGATAATCGTAATCAAGATAGCTAGATCTATAACCGTATATTTAAAGAAAGAAAAGATAGAATGATCTCGTGAAGAGTACAAAGTCGTTTTGACTGCATTTCATGAAGCGTTACTCAAACCTAAAAAGAACATCACTCGCCAAACATATGACATTTAGCGAGAAAAAGTTGGACAAACAAATAGAAAGTACATTGACGAAAATAAATTAGCCAAAGTACGAAGATACATCATGAGAAATAACCGATTGACAGAGGCTGAAATTAATGAGATAAAAGGAATTGCAACCAGAATAGACGAATCAACAAAATATGAAAGGGAACCGGAATCAGAAATAAAATTTAATAACATCAAACAAGCCACAGGTCATAATGTAGAAACCGTGATACACACAAATCACCGCGAAGATAATACTGTAAGTTTAAAAGTGCTGGAAAGGTGTGATCTGAGTCAGTTACAAGATGACAATAAAACGAGTTCAGAACACATTGAACAGAATTATTTTACGGAAAACAAGAACAGTATAAAAGAAGCCAGGGAAGAAATCAAGAAGCATATAAGTCAAATACAAAATATTGCAATGGAGGAACGAGTACAGCTCCCAAAATTACAACCAACAATCCTCGAAACTATTAAGCTCTACAATGCAGCACTCAAATTAATTTTGGATGAAGAAAACACTCATATAAATTTCAATGAAGCAATATATGCATCAGCAATAGCAGCAACAAAAAAACTGAACATCAAATTAAAAACAAGGCAGTCTTGCAGACATAAAGATCTACCTTGGAAAAGGAAAATAGAAAAAGAAATCGAACAACTTAGAAGTGAACTATTAGTACTCGATGAACTGACAAGAGGAATAAATGTAAGAACTAGAAAAGGCAGAAGAATCTAAAGAAAATACAACATCAGAAATGAAAATGAAGTCCTATCAACTAAAGAAACAATAAAGCAAACATTACAACTGAAGGCTCAAAGAATAAGACTCTATGAGAAAAGATCAAGATTCTACAAACAAAAAAGATTTTTCAAACCAATGCAAAGAAATTTTACATGAAAATAGGTAAAGGAGAATTGAAGTGACAGAGTCCCCACCAAAATGGAAGAAGTTATACAGTTCTGGGAAAATATATGGGCTTGCCCTAAGGAACATAACAAAGAAGTAGATTGGTTTGCACAAGAGATAGAACGAATAAAAGTAAACCAGAACAAACATGGGCTGGAATCACAGAAGAGGATGTTAAATGTGCACTGAAAAAAGCACACAATTGGAAATTTACAGGTATAGATAAAATCCATAACATTTGGCTATATTATTTAAATACAGCACATAAAAAAACTAGCCAAAGAACTTCAAGAAATGGTTAACGATTCCTCTTAAATTTCTGCATGGAGGACCAAAGAAATTACATTTCTTCCACCCAAGAATAGTGACCCAAACAACCCGAAAATCTACAGACCAATTACATGCCTTCTTACAATATACAAACTATTAACATCTATTTTAATAAAACATACATATTTATTCTTTGAAAGAAATGACATGTTACCGCTTGAACAAAAAGGGTGCAAACGTGTCTGTTACGGATGTATAGAACAATTGCTTATTAACAGAATAATTCTGGAAAATTGCTACAATACAAAGGAAAACTTAGTACTGCTTGGATAGATTATCGTAAGGTATTCGATAGTGTGCCACATTACTAGATTTTATAGACTTTAAATATCTATATGATATCACCCATCATCATCAATTTCATGAAACAATGCATGACGATATAAATAGAACGTATTAGTCTGGGAAAATAAACATCAAAAGTGTTATATTTCGAGGTGATTCTTTGTCTCCCTTACAATTCTGCATATCATTAATAGCACTAACCAGTCAACTTAATAAGACAGAATGTGGTTATAAAATAGCCCAAAAGAATATAAGCAATCTATTTTACATGGATAACTTAAAGTTGTATGCTAAAAATGATAACAAGCTGGAAAATCTTCTACAAACTGTAAAATTCTTCAGTGAAGACGTTGGACTGAAAGTGAATTTGAATAAATGTGCTAAAGCTACAGATTTACGTGGATCACTACAACAAACAGGCTCAATTAGCTTAGACTCTGCTGTAAGAATAAAATAATTCAAACCAAAAGGAGCTTATAAATACCTAGGTGTAAATGAAAGTGAAAAATTTCACCATAACAAATGAAAGAAATAGTGCGTAAATATTACTAAAAAAGGCTACGACTGATATTAAAACTGAATTGAATTCTCAGAACAAAATTATAGCCATTAATAGCCTTGCAATCCCAGTTGTCCAATAGTTTCAACATCTTCAACTGGACTCCAAACGACATCAGGCGAATGGATTCTAAAACAAGAGAGCTTCTTTCTAAGCATAGGATGCATCATCCAAAGGTTGATGTAGACCGTTCTATACCTACCCCGTAAAGAAGGCGGAAGAGGTCTTATTCAGCTAGAATTGTCATACAAGACAACAACTATTGGCTTGCTAACATACATAGAAACAACAAAGGACTGGATGATATAATTATTCAAGCAACATGAAGAAAAAAAGAAAATATTTTCAATAATGAAAGAAGGCAGTAAATACAAACAATAATTACATTTAATAGATTCTGTAGAAAAGCAAAACAGAACCCAAAAACCAACTATCGCGGCAAAAAATATGAAAATGAAAACCAAAGGTAAAACTCTTGAACAGATGAAACAACGCAGGCAAGACAAACCTCTGCATGGTCAATATCCAGAACTTGCCAATAAATATATTGTTGATAAAGTTAATACTCATAGAGGGTTACGTGCATCTGGATTAAAGTATGCAACTGATGGCTTTATTCTTGCTGTGCAAGACCAAAGTCTTTTCACTAGAAACTTTCAGGCAAATATTATACATAATAATGTGGATCCAAAATGCAGGTTCTGTGATAAACACCAAGAAACAATAGACCATCTAATCTCAGGTTGTTCTGTACTTGCCCCAAATGAATATAAAATCGTCACGATAGAGTGGGGCAATATTTACATTGGTCAATGTGCAAACACTATGGAAAATCTGGAAACAAACACTGGTATGAACATCACCCAGCACCATTCTATGGGATTACACCATCTACACAGACAGATAAAATAAAGCAAATAGGCCGGACGTTATTGTTAAAAACCAGAAAGAAAAACTTGTCTATTAATTGATAAGGCTTGTCCAGCAGATTGTAACATAGCAACCAAGGAATTCGAAAAACTACCAAAATATAAATACCTGGAAATTGGGATAGGTGAAATGTGGAAATTAAAAGCAAGATTTATGCCAGTGATAGTAGGTGCACTTGGAATGATAAAAAATGGAACAAAACAACACATTGAAGAATCCGTGGAAACCCTAGCTTAAGAGATATACAAAAAATTGTCTTATTAAGTACAGACCACACACTAAGGAAAACTTTGTCTATTTAACTCTAGGTATGATAGGTGAGATAGAGATAACATGAAATGGAGCCATAACAACACACCTCGACCTGCCTTGGGTCTTCCCGCAGACTTAGTAGGTATTTTGACCATAGCAGAAATCGAAATATGATGAGAAATGACTACATAATAATAATAAATATTTCATCTGCCTATGTGGGTATTATAGATTGGAAGTCGATAACAAATTGTTCTTCTCACAAGTCTTAAAACGACTAAATCTACATCACGCGGAAGTTCACTGCCTAATAAAATGATTCTTTATCGATTTTGCTGCTCCCAGTGACCTTAATAATAAGGTCAAATTAAAGAAAGGCACCGAACTCCGGATTGAGTTTACCATAATGTGCAATGCTCAGGTTACTAATGACACAGGTATGTATATGGTCATAGGGTTTGTATCTTTTTCTTTTATATGCTTTAACCTTTCAGGACGTAAGCGATCATGGCCTTCCACGTCTTCTTATACCTGGTGGCTCTTAGCCCGCTTTCTCCTGTTACATCACGCAACCCACGTTCTGACATATATCTGTTCAGGCCCGTCAAGTATGTTACACTCTGATTTCCTCTGGCTCTATCTGGCTTGTTATTATGAGATTCTCCATGCCCGCCTTTCTCATTGGATGTCCCAGAAACTTTAGTTGTCTCTTCCTGATGCTCAGTATTAATTTCCTTTTTCGTTTTTCTACTTTTCAAAATCTCATCATTGCTCACCTGCTCGATCCATGATATCTGCATCAACGAACTTAGAAATAAAACTTGAGAAATTCGAAATCAAGTCTTCGGTCCGTGATGCTTAGTAGTGCAAATAAAAGAAGTGAAATTAACTTTTGTTCTGAGGATGTCAAACTTGACGGTTATTTTGCTAAGAAAACGAACGTTTCAACCATTCGGCGACAGCCCAACATATGCAGATGTAGATTTAGATAAATACTAATATTAGATTGTCGACAAAGTTTCACCATATTATAGTTGAAATGATGTAACCGGAAGTTCTATGCTAACAGTCTCTTCTTTCTCTGATGGAAATCTTTTCTAGTCTCATTGTTTCCACTTAACTTGATCTTCAAAAATTTAAATGTCATGTCAATCTTCTGTCTTAATTCCTGTCCTTTAATTGTTCTCTTTCCTTAATAGTGTTTTTTCTTATATTCTTTCACACTCACTAACCCCATGCATTAAGTTTGATTTTCAGAAATATAAATGCTATGACAATCCATTATCTTGTCTTCTTAATTTATGTTCTTTTATTTTTCTCTCTCTCTACTTAATATTTTTTATTTTTATTTTATTCTTTCACACTCAGTGACCCCTCTTTCTTTATTGCCCTGCTTCTGGTGAAATGATTGAAAAAAAAAAACAATTATAGCTCCTGCTTAACATGTCCTGCTTAATCCGACACGAGTGTCTTTGAAAACATCCTAGAGATCCGTAGGTGGCTGGGACTGAACATTAAACCTTTGTCTGGACGATTATCAAAGTGATCGGGTAATTCTCTTTTGTCTGTCGACAGAAATTTCCTCCTCACATCACTAGAGCTTGCTTTCTGCATCTATCAGCTAAGCTCAGACAACAATGGCTCTTGTGAAGAGTTTACTTACACACAAACAGGAATCTTCTCTTAGTTTTGAGGTCATCAATCGGTCGTCTTTGAGTTAAGTCTCCTGTCAGACAACATTGATCTGAGATCATCAAGCCAAACGCCAAGGACCAACCTCTTTGTTTATTTGTGTTCAGTTACGTACACTGAATAGTTTATGGCTAGGATGTTATATTTTCCCGTCCTGTAATATGAAGGCTTTCGCAAAACAATTTGGACATTGTATAAATTTTATTTAACATACTACTTTCAAGTATGAATTGAAAAAATCTTTCATTTTCTTCTTCCTCTTCTGTTCCTTCTTCATCTCCTCGACCTTATCCTCGTATTCTTCTTCTCTGCTCCTCCTTCTTTTCTTATTCTTATTCTTCGCCTACTTTTCTTCTTTTGCTTATTCTTATATTCCACCGTCTCTCTATTTCTATTTTTTATTCTCTTATTCTTTTTTTATCTTCCCTTGCTTCTCCTCCTCCTTCACTTTCTCATCTTTCTCGTATTCCTCATCTTGTATTCCTTCTCCTCTTCTTATTATTCTTCGTCGCCTCTTCTCTCCGTCTACTTCTTATTTTCTTCCCCTACACCGCATTCTATTTCTTTTTCTTCTCTTGTTCTTTTTATCACCCTTTCTTTTTTGTTTCTTCTTCTTCTTCTTCTTCTTCTTCTTCTTCTTCTTCTTCTTCTTCTTCTTCTTCTTCTTCTTCTTCTTCTTAGATCAATGTAGAAAACAATAATAGATATAGTATAGATACCTCCACCCAAACTCTAGATACCTTTATTTAAATGGAATCTTTCAAAATAAACAAAGTTTTCTTGAAGCTATAATTTTAGCTTTAATTGAAAGCCAAAAGATTAAATTTGCTAATTACAGTAAGCAAAATACCCTGGTGTATTTCCAACCAAAATTGTATTGATCGGAATGAAAACAAATTTAGGTTAAATAATTTTTTTTTAATTTCAAATTTTCCGTTATTTTTCATCTATTGTAAACAGAATCCTATTCTTGGTTTTAAAAAATCTGACAAAATAAAATACATCTCGCTGACATTATTTTATTCAAATTACCGAATTTAAACTTACCTTACGTTCTCTTGAAAAAAGAATTTTTGCTTACTGCCTGAAATGTTTCAAGAAAGCGTTTCTTAATTACGATTGCCTTGTTGTCACAGCTGTCATCATTTTATCAGAGGCGATAATGGATGATTTACTGTAGTTGGCCGAAAGTATGGAAGACGAATTTGATATAAAAAGGTTTATATACGGATTTTCTTTTTATCATGTAAGGGAGGGCAACCCTTGAGTCACGTGACCTTTATAAATATCGCGTATGACCACCCGTACAAACAAAATATAGGTAATCAACATGCAGAAAATTAAAATTTTGTAATTATTTAAGAAAAAATGAGCACCCTTCTTTATAGTAAGGTTTTAGATTTTTCGATTAGTAAATATATTTGCCACACATTAATATAAACAAACCTGGCAGATCTATGAGAAGGAAATTTTTAAAAAATTTTGAAACTTTTTAGAAATTAATTAATAAAAAGATAAAAAGATAAAAATGAAACCAATTCTCATAAAAATGCATTATTAATGGAAAGGGAAATTTCTATTCAGACTATGATATCATTTTAATTTATGTTTATAAAAGCAATTAAAAGTTTATCCAAATAAAAAATGGCATAGTTTTATTGCATTTTCGTTTTCGCAATTCGGAGAAGATTTTCTACAAATGAGCACGTTTTGAAGAAAAAAAGACAGTTGATTCGCATTCCCCAATGACTCTTGAATTTAATTAAAACTATCTATATATTGAGACCTTGTTGCATTTTTCGACATTTCTAGAAATTAATTGGTGAGGGGTTACATAAGTAAAAAATGTTTTCACCAATATTTTCTAAAAGTAATTATTTGGACACTAATTTTAATTAGGAATAAGTTCTAAAATTTTCATCAAAATCCAACTATTATTTGATTGTTGCAAGAATTTCCAAATTAATGTGTCTTTCACAGTCAAAAATGCCTTTGCATAATATTAAGTTTTGACGTAATAAACTCTGGCGTCAATTTATGTCTCACATTAACGAAAGAAAAAAGATTTTCTACCACTAAATGAACCTGTTAGAAACAATTAAAAATTTTCTAAAAAGTAATTAAAAAATACTTTGATCTATCCTCTTTATGATAGCATAAATATTTTGCTGAGAAAACTTTGTTTTTCATTTAGTTTGAGGCCTTTTCCTTCAGACTATGCTGTTTTTTCAGCGATTTTTGGATATATCTAGACTATAGTTCTTCACTATTTGCCTTTGCTGTGTAATATATGCACATTTGTTAATTTGGATTCTCCTTGTTCTCTCCTGCTCTTATTGTCTTCGGATGCTCGTTTTGGTGCAGTGGATATCGACTTGGAAAAACAAAGTCGAGTTCGAACTCCAGTTGAATTCCTTGCATTCACTTACCCGCAAATACACTTGGGAAAGGTATTAATCCGTCTCTTCCTTCCAGTGATCGGTTAAATAATAGGACAGATTAGGTTTTTGTAACTTTGGCTGGTAACCAGTCTACCGCAGAAAGCAATGGCAACCTACTGCGGGATAATCTTCTGCCCAGTCAGTCGAGACATGATAGCCCAAAACGTGTATCCCGTATGGCACTTACCTGACTGACTGCCAATTGTCTTCAATATGTCCTGTGAGTGTTACATTTTCGAGACGGTATTTCCTCTTTATATGTCCAAGAAATATCTACATTTGTTTTCTGATTATACGGTTCTGTTGCCTTGCAATTCTTATTTTTCTTAAGCCTCATTGCCCAATCTGCAGTTTTCTCAGTATTTATCGGTAGAACAATATTTCTGTCGCATAAAGTCTCTTCTTCAACAAGGAGGGAAATTCCTGTATAAATTGCTCAACAGAAAATCAAATATTATATCGCGGTTCGGCAATAATGTCATTGTTTCTTATGACATTGATCGATCTCTTATTTTAAAAATCAGATGAAAATGAAAATCAATGCAGGTGTTCTTCAGGGATTGCTTTTGGGACCAACCATTTTTTGACTTTACAAAAATGATCTGTTTAAAATGATTATTTGCGTCTATCTTTGCTGATGATACAGGGGTATATGGGTGCATCTCCAAAACTTTAGATCATCAAAACATATCTCTTCTCTGAGCTCACTGTAACATTTAAGAGAGAGGGGGAAAATAGGCACATTCCATTATTGTCCGTTAGAACGTGGAACTATCACCAAACATGAAGAGTGGATGATTTACCAGGGAGGCCACGTGACTTGGTCATCTACTACTCCTTAAACCCAGTCTAAAAATTAAATGAAACTTTTACATGCGTGGTCCTGTGTATGACAATAAACTGCATCTGACTGCAAGGCCTCAGGTTGTGAGGAGCATTGGACCACCTCTTATCTGCTGTTGTTCCCAGATCAACCCTGACTCAGTGTGGTAGCACCTGTTAGGGTCTCAGTTATAGGCAATTAGCTAACTCCAAAACTGGGGTCAAAACAATATGAAAGTATAAAAAACAATAAAAAAAGTATGAAAACAATATGAAAGTATAAAATAGACTTTTATAAAAAATATATAAATAAATATAGAATTTTATCTAAAAATATACATTTTTAAAGGAAAAATATTACCAATAATAAATTTTTGAAGGAAAAAATATTACCAGCAATACATTTTTTAATACAAAACTGGAAGACATTTTCAGTTTTCTGAAATAAAAAGAAAATAAGAATAAAAACTTTTAAAAAATTTTCATCAAAGTGTGACTAAATTAGCCTACTCACTATAACAGGGCATTAAAAATATCTTAAAACCTTACTTTTTTGGCATTAAATAACCCACAGAGGTTGATACGCCGTTAAACAAAACTCAAGCTCAAAATCATAATGGTGGTAAAATGTTTGGTTTCCAATACCGCTTTAATAAGTACCTGACTCTTCTACCTTTACAAGAGCCATATCATTACTCTAACTGGGTACTACTACCTAGACTTCACTTTTCAATCTCGATAATCTCTGCGACCTTTTGAGTGAGAAATTATTTTCCACAGTACAACCTATTTCTTTCAGACGAAAAGTCGCAAACCTTTCACTGCTCTATCGTTATTTCTATGGAAAGTTCACAGAGAAACAACATTACTTAGTTCCAACAATTTTGACCTTCACATCCTAAACCCGCAATGCTATTGACGCTGTAGCGAACTCCTCTCATTCTCTTCCTATCCTAAGTTCTCATCAAACAATTTTTTTCTGCAAACCTCTGCCCTGTGGAACCGACACTGAAGAGATTTTTTTCCCGCCTTCACAACAATTTTAATCAAGCCAAATATCCGCATATATTGGCATAAAATGTGCATCTTAACCTATAATCCTCTACCTCGATTGACTCTCGGGCCTTGTACAGGGTGAACAAAAAATCATCAAACAAACCTTACATTTTCAGCTGTCATGATGAAGAGATCTCTCAATTATGCTAAGTTTTTTAAACGTTTATTGGACTTATATTCACCTAATATCTCAAATAGAACACATCTATACAATCCATTAATCGAGATTCTGGTAAAATTGTTCATTCCTTGTACTACTGCCGAATGTACCTGCCTTCTCTTAGCATTATTTATTTTTAGAAGACCCACTTCAAACAAAAACTAGAGTATTGCTGCCATATTGCTGGAGCTGCACAGTCCTCACTTTTCAGCCATTCTATTCACATTTCATTAATAAGAAGAAAATTTTATTCAGTCAGATTCTTCCTGAGAATTGATATTTTGTGAAACGGACTGCCGAGATGATGCACTCCTGATCGCCAAAATCTTCATCTGTTCACATCAATAACCGCCCAATATTTTTCTTATCATAATCAGCACTTCTTGCAACAACCTCAAATTCATTCATTAGCCCGCCTATATTAAGTAGCTCTTGGGCCTTGTAGTGGCTGATCAATGAGTAAAATCAAATTATCCTTGAATTTGAACATATCAACGGTATATATTTTTATTGCAAAGTATTGGGATGTGTATTGTGGTGCAGTGGATATCGGCTCAGAAAGAGAACTCGGCATTCACTTACGCGTAAATACCCTTGGCAAAGGTATTAATCCGTCTCTTTTTTCCAGTTATGGGTTAAATAACAGGACAGATTGGGTTCTATAGCCTTGGCTGTCAACCAGTCTACCGCAGAAAGCAATGGCAACCTACTGCGGGATAACTTTTTGCCCAGTCATTCGAGACATGATCACCCAAGCGTGTTTCACCTATGACAATAACTAACTGATTGTTATAATTCGTTGCATTCACTTACGCTCAAATACCCTGGGGAAAGTTATTAATCTATTGCTTCTCCCACCGGGTACTTGTTAAGTAACAGGACAGGTTTGGTTCTATTGCCTTGGTTGGCAACCCGTATACCACAGAAAAAAATGGCAACCTGCAGCTGGAAAATTTTCTGCCCAGTCAGGCATGTCTTTTCGAGACTTGATCGTGTATCACGTATGGCAGCTAACTGATTGTTATAATTACCTTTGCTTAGTTTCTGAAATACTAGTCAGATAAAGTATCAAAATTATTTTTTTAATCTATTCAGTTTTATCCTCGTGATTGTTATTTTGATCATTAACTTATATTTTGTCTATTTTCTGATTTTTCTTGTGTGCATGAATGCACATTATTCCATAAATAACAGTCGTCTGTTTCCGTCTTCATACCTGGACTGATAGTTCCTTCTGTCTTTTTTTTAATGCTAGGATTAAAAAAAATATTCTGATGTAAAAAGTGTTACATCAAAGGTCATTTTAAAATGACCTATTAAATATGTTTTCAGATGATGCGCTCTCCAGAATTCTTTAAATGTTTCCCTTTTCTGAATGAGAATATTGAAATATTGTCCAGAATCCAATAAATATTCAGGCTATTAATCTCACCATTTACTTACGCGCAAATACCCTTGGAAAAGTGTTAACCCATCACTTCTCCCTCCAGCGATGGGTTAAATAACAAGTCAAATTGCGTTCTTCAGCCTTAAATGGCAACCAGTCTAGCGAAGAATGTAATGCTAACCTACTGCGAAAAAATTTACTGCTCAGTCAGTCATGTTTCTTTCAAGACATGATCACCCATGTGTGTACCACTCATAGCACTTAACGAACAGTTATTGAAATATTGCCCTGAATTCAATAAATATTTAGACTATTAATCTCACCTTCATTTCATGATTGTTACATAAGCACCAATATTTTCTTTAATATTCCTGAGGTTTAGTTACAATGTATTTCTTATATATATATATATAGTCATCCGTAGACAGAACTGTTTTGCTGTATCACAGATCATCAGTGCGGTTAGACATCCGATTGCATTTAACCCAGGATTGAAGCTTGACCGAAGTGGCATCAATCGGCGATTCTACCTCTGAGCTATGGGCGCTCGGTAGAAGGAGGAAAACTTTTAGCGTATCATGTATCATACGCCAATAGCAAGAGTGCTCTAATCCATTACTGAATGAGCGATGAACGTAGAATATTTGGTATTTAAGTCAGGTAAATTCCAATAGAGACGAACTTAAAAGAATTCAATATTAATTTTATTTATTTAATTCCACAGAGTAATATAATCTAGAAAAAATTTAGGTATTCTACAATTTCATGGGTAATACATATTTTGCAGCAAAAAGAAACTGCTGCTCGTCAGACCCAAAGGATGCAACAGTTAATATTCAAAATCATACAGAAAAGAATCACATACAGGCACTCACGTGCCCATATGGAGAATAGATATTTGTAACGGTAATCTACAGAAACATTTACTCGCTCAATCAAAAAAAAACAAAAACACAAAAAACAAAGAAAGAAAAAGAAAATGATGGTGTCGATCTAAGACGTAAACATTAACTTCCTTTCTCCTTTTACTGTTCATTCTCCTTTCCTTTTCTTTTTCTTTCAAATTTTTCGGTTATAATTTTTTCTATATACGAAGAAAGGGGACAATAATAACTAAATTTAAATACAAAAATATTTGTAGTCGTGTACTTCACTAATACAAATATTTCTACCAAATAGCAATTCCTATCTCTTTTTAGCTTATCCTCTCCTACTCCCTCCCACCACATATCCATTTCCTTACTCTTTTCTCTTTTTTCTTTTTTTTTTTCCTTTGTTAATCTCAAAGGACTGGCCATAAAGGCTGTAAAGGACCATACCTTATCATAGACTGTTCAATCTGTTAATAAAATTTTCAACATATCCATTAATCACCTCCCTCCTCTTCTCCCTTTTATTCAAATTCTAACTTCCAACTCTAATTTCCTATTTTCTACCCCACTTACCTCTCACATATAATTCGCACACTACCTGATGAGACATTGTCATTTCAATGTCGAAACAAAATGTACATTTTGTAGTAGATGATAATTTGTACATGTTTTAAACTATAATTTATAATATATATATATATATATATATATATATATATATATATATATATATATATATATACTGTTAAATATAAGAGACAATGAATGTCTATTATGTTTAATCACGAGCCGTTCTAAACATGAAAATAAAGACAAAAGTTCTCTAACATTGGTTCTAAGCTTTTGTCTTACATCAGCCATCTTCAGAGAGGTTTTACAAGGACGTTAACATAAAAACATCCACCATCAAAGACGATTTTATCTTTTGTTGACATAAAAATTTGCTAAGCAACGATAACACTTACCAAAAATAGCAAACGTACACTTACTTGTCACTTTTCTGATCAGAGTACAATTAAACAACATTTCTTAGAAAAACATGGCCATGTAAATAAGATCAGACAGATTTTACTCAACAATACAATAATCCTCACTCATACACACAGTAAAAAAAACGTTCAGATTTTCGAGGCCATCTACATTAAATCCAAACAACCCACACTTAATAAAATCAAATTTAAATCTGGTCATAACACATTCTCAACGGTGTGACGTGGCTTCCCTGTGCCTCTTCTATAAATACTTTCACGGTTTCTGCTCCGATGAACTTAGCTCACTGGTGCCCCTTATTTACAAATTTGCACGAGATACTAGATTATCAACTACGTCCCACCCTTTTACAGTGAAACCGATAATATGTAACCGCACTTTCTACTTCATCGGCTTCTTTCTCACACTTCTCGCTGTTGAATTCCCTTCCACATACTTGCTTCCCCGACAGCTACAATCTCCAGGAATTTAAATGTAAGGTCAATAGATACCTCCTAACACACTATCCCGCTTCCATTCTCTCAAACACTCTTCCCATCTACCCAACCCTCATCCTCGGTGTCCTTACCTGTTTATCACCCTCCTTCTGACATTTCCTATATCTAACCACTCTTTCTCGTCATCTTCCCTATGTACCGCCCTGCGCAATAGTGACAGTGGAATGCCTTACTTGGAGTGAAATGATTAAAAATACATTAAATACATGGTTCTGTTAACATTTTGAGCTCTCACGCTGTGTGACGTCATAGAACCGCATTACAAATTTACGAACTGCATTTGCTATTTTTGGTAACTGTTATCGTTGCTTAGCAAAGTTTTATGACAACACAAGATAAAATTGTTTTTGATGGTGGATGGTTTTATGTTAACATCCTTGTAACCTCTCTGAAAATGGTTCATGTGAGCCGAATGCTTAGAACCAACTTAATAAAAATTATCCAAATGTTTGAGAATTTTGTCTTTATTTTCACCTGAAATTTAAGCCAAAATACGATCTTTAGAACGGCTCATGATTAAACATAATATTCATTGTCTCTTACATTTAACAGTATCTGTTTAGAAAATTATCTGCTGCCTCAATACACTATATATATATATATATATATATATATATATATATATATATATATATGGCTTATACGAAACGAAACCAAAGTAGACATCATGAGGCAAATTGGAAATATTTATAAACATCGCATTTCACTGACATCTGTTAGTTTCCTAATCAACGTACACATGCTACGAGACAGAATTATGATATCCGTTAGACGCTTACACCTGCACACACACGCACATATTCCCAAACAAGTCCGGAATAGATTACCGAGAACTAATGAAACGCAAACACACAAGAATTATGCGCCATCAGATGGTCAGCGTTGGATGTCACGTTTGACAACGTCGTCAATTTTATCAAGTCCGTTCTCCTCTGGTAGTCATCGTAACAATAGAAAGGTTCACATGGCCAAATTTATTTATGAATTATAATTTATGTTACATTTTTCGTTACAAATATTTCAACTACTTCTCAGATTGTGATAGATAAGTGCCATACAAGATACACGCTTTTGGGCGATCATGTCTCTAAAGAGACATGACTGAGTGAGCAGAAGATTATCTCTCAGTAGGTTGCTATTGCTTTCGGTGGTAACTTAGTTACCAGCCAAGGCTATAAAACCCAATCTGTCCTTTTGTTTAATCCATAACTGGAGGGAAGAGACAGATTAATACCCTTCCCAAGGATATTTGTGCGTAAGTGAATGCAAGGAATTCAACTGGAATTCGAGTTTGGCTCCCCGATTTTTCGTTCCGTGTCCATATCCATTTAACCGCAACGCACATCCGAAGACAATAGGAGCAGGAGAAAACAAGGAGAATCCATCTTAACAATGTGGATATATTACACAACAAAGGCAAATTGTGGAGAACTATAGTCTAGGTAAATCAACGCACATACAATCTAAACCCTGCCTAAATTCATGGAGAAAGTGGGCCTTTACTCAAACACACTGACCAAATATGTGTTGGTAGTGTGCGGATATGAAACGCTTCTGCAGTCATGTCTCTTTTCGACACATGATCGCTCAAGGATAACGGTAATCGGATTTCCGATTTTTCATTGTACATCGTTATTTATTCCCAAGCGGTCACCCATCTAAGTACTGACAACATACGCCGTTGCTTCATTGAACAAGTGGTGTTTCTACATAAGTTCGTTAGCATATTACATCATTACACTTCTCGAAAAGAAATTATTAAAATATAATCAGTTGGAACTAGAATGTACAATGCTATATATATAACTAGCAGTATAGCCCGGCATTGCTCGGGTGTAATGAAAGCTTGAAAACTAATCCATGGTCCAGGAGCTCAGACTCTTTGGACGTTGGCACGAAAGAGTAAAAAGCAATAGTTGTTTCCAGTTAAAGCGAAACCGTAGACTGAATGTAAAGTGACTGGATGTAAGTCAAATTTTGATTTCCTGGTATCGATATCAAATAAGGTTTTTCGTTGTAAACTAAATTTTGAAGGCTAAATAAGTCCTCTGAGTAAATGGTATCATGGCTGAGACTAAGAACTACAATTATACCTACTTAGAGCCAAACCCGAAGCAAAAACTAAAATAAATGGGCTGAAAAAATACAGGCATACAGGCAGATAAGCAGACACACACACAAACATCTTTCCTGTTATATATATATATATAATCGATTTTCTGCACTATTGTAAGAACTGCAACCTTGAAACTTCTGAATATCGTTTCTTATGTTTTTGTTTGAGTGTATCAAATTTGATTAAAATCGGACCACGCCTTCTATAACCCTATTTTTACGATTATCAATTTTCGATACTTATCGGGGGTACCTCGACACAAAACCTAGCTAAGAACACTCGCAGACGCTTATAGTACAACTGTGTAAAATTTCAAGAAAATCGGTTCAGCTGTTTCGGAGTCTATAGTTAACGGACACACACACAGATACACACACACAGACAAAGTTTCATTTATAAATAAGTTTAGATTAGATTAGACAGATGATTATAAGCACGAGCGATCAATTATTACCAATTTTATGGTGAGGTGTATTGATTTGCATAATAAAATCTGGTATAGTATGCAATTGAAAGGAGAAAATGAAAGTTTATCGAGTTTATTTTGATCACGTACTTCCATTGCCATGTTATCTTACTCTTGACAAATTTTCTTGTCAATATCTACATGCTATTTTTAATATCATGAAAGAGGTAAAAAACATAGCAAAAGAAAATCTATGTTCTTTGAGAAACACTGCTGACGTGGAAGTATTTTTAATAGATGGATATTTTTATTAGCATCTTTATTAATTTAAGGCTATTTCATGTTTCATTTTATTTTTTGCAATTTCTTTTTATCGTAACTTTCCGGTCGTTTTACGCGTCATAACTTTAACATAAGTAACAAGGCTCAGAGAGAAAAAACAAAGAAAGAAGTGAACATTATTTTTTTTGTTTTCTTTTAAATGCCCCCAAATTAATAACTACAAAGAAATTAGGAAAATAGCAGTGTTTTTTTATTCATTAACCTTTGACAGGTTCTTTTATTAGTTTATATTCAGCAAACATTAATCCTGTGGCATTCTGATCAAAGAAATAAAACGAACAAAAAAAAAAACTCTTTGAATGTTTATAAGCACCACCTAAGTGTCACTTTTATATTTGCCTACACAAATATGAAGGCATAACATTTTTGTAACCTAGCACCAACAGGCCTTTGTAAACATAGTAATATTCTCATATATATATTGAAAAACCGAAATAAAATGACCGGAGATATAATCCAAGAAGGAAAGCTACTCTCCCGCAACATCACGGCTATCAGTCAGTAAAGGGTCATATGTAATAAACGCTTGGGCGATAATGTCTCTTTCAAGACATGTCTGTGCAGAAAATTTTCCTGCAGTAAATTGCAGTAGGTTTCTATTTCTTTCTGGGGTAGACTGGCTGCCAACCAAAGCTTTAGAACCCAATCTGTCCTGCTATTTAACCCATAACTAGAGGAAGAATTAATTTTTATCTTTCCCAAGGGTATCAATGCAACGAATTCAACTGGAATTCGAACGTCTTCCCACTTTCTCGTTCCGAGATACACACAGTTGACAAAATAAAGTTGTTACAACATTTCTGTAATGTCATAGCAAGGTTGCAAAAATTATTTTTTTATCGAGTTCACTCTATCAGTCAGTTAAGTGCCATACGTGATATACGCTTGGGCGATCATGTCACGAAAGAGACATGACTGACTGGGCAGAAGATTATCCCACAGCAGGTTGCCATTGCTTTCTGAGGTAAACTGGTTGCTGACTGACCAAGACTATAGAACCCAATCTGCCCTGTTATTTTAACCCATAACTGGAAAAAATAGACGGATTAATACCTTTCCCAAGGGTATTTGTGCGTAAGTGAAGACAATGAATTCAGCTAGAATTCAAACTCGGCTTCCCGATTTGTCGTTCCGGGCCGATATCCATTGCACCACAACGCACATCAAAAAAAATATATACAAATCAGTAAAGCCACTGAAACATAGGGGTTAAGATGTGTAGAAGCGTTAGAACTTGAAACAAGGCTTAGTGAGAACAAAAGATGAGTAACAAGGACGACAGTAGATAGCAATTAAAATCACATTTAGATTTTTGTGGATTAAACTTGGATGGAATGCATGAAGATGTAAGGAATTTCTACAATCGAGAAATGAAAAAATGAAACTGTTAGCATAGAATTTACGGTTAAGTCGACTCATATCAAATATGAATTCATGAAATCTCAACGCCAGACTAGACTTCTTCATGAGCCATGCCCCTTCAGGAAGTAGGCGATCATGGACTTCCATTTCCCCCTGTCTCATGTTTCTCTTAATATTTTCCTCTTGGTCAGTCAGTTAGTTGAGTGAAATACGCTTGGAAAGAGACATGACTGACTGGGTAGGAGATTATCCCGCAGTAGGTTGCCATTGCTTTCTGCGGTAGATTGGTTGCCCCGATTTCTCGTAACAAGTTGATATCCACTGCACCACAACGCACATCCATAATGGATGTGCGTTCCTCTTGGTATCACTCCCTAAACCCGCTTCGCCATCCATTTACTCAAGCCTGTCAAATATGTCTCACGCTTTCCCTTGTTTTTCTTTCGCCCTATCCGTCCTGTGAGTATCAGATTCTCCGAACCCTCCTTCCTCATTTCGTGTCCTAGGAATCTCAGCTCTCTTTTCCTGATGTTAAGTATGGATTTTCTTCTCGTTTGCATCCTCTACAACTCCTCGTCTTACTTCGGTCCGTGGTATCCTAAGCATCTTACTGTAGAACTACCTTTTTGCAGCACCGAGGTTCTCCTTTATCCTTGAAGAGATCGTCCAACATTCACTTTCATACAGAAGGACAGATCTCACTTAGCAATCCAGCACGTGATTCGTTATTCCAGTGATATTTTCCTGTCTCTCAATACTTTGGTTAGCTTTTGAAATGCGTCCTTGTCCATGCCAATGTGTCTTCTGATGTCAGTGTCACAATTTCTATTCTTTGTCAAAATGCTTCCCATTCATTTAAATTTCTTTACGTGTTTTATTTTAGTTTCTCCGATTTGTAGTTGTACTTCTTTTTGCTGATGACCTTACATTCATATGTTCGGTCCGTGGTATCCTAAGCATCTTGCTGTAGAACTACCTTTTTATAGCATCGAGGCTCTCCTTCATCTTTAAAGAGAACGTCCAACATCCACTGCTATATAGGAGGAAAGATATCACATAGCAATCCAGCACTCTCTTCTTTGTTTCCAATAAGATTTTCCTGTCTTTCAGTACTCTGGTTAGCTTTTGAAATGCGTCCTTGGCCATGCCAATGTGTCTTCGAATCTCAGATGAATTTAAAATACTGTGACTACTAACTACGAACTGAATACTAATTGATCTAGAAAGACAAGCTTTCTAACCATTTCTTTACGTGTTTTATTTTATTTTCTCCGACCTGTAGTTGTAATTCTTTTTACTGATGACCTTACATTCATTTTTTTTTAAGTTTAAGCTCAATCCATTTTTTCTTTTTTGCTTTCTTGTGCTACCTTCTGTGGAAGGTCCACAATTTTCCTTTCCGTGTCTGCTATCAGCTCTGTATCATCCGCGTACCTTATATTGTTGATATTTTAGCCGCCAATGACGAATCCTGGCACGTAGTTTTTTTTCTCAGAATTATTTCGTTGCATAGGTTGAATAGATCCAGTATTTTTCGCTGCTTTCAATTTTTGTATACCTGCTGAATTCATTTCCTGTCTGTATGCAAGAGGTTTGTTGTCAATATAGGTTTTTGATTATCCTAATGTCTTTCCCGAAAATGTTTAAGTTGACGAGCATCTCGTACTATGTCAAATGCCTCTTCGTAGTCTATAAAGCACATGCAGGTTCTTCTGCATTTGTATTGCTCTCTCTCTCCTTCTCTTTCTCTCTATCTATCTCTGATAGCATTATGAGCATGAATATCGCGTTCCTTGTTCCTGTATCTTTAACGAACCCACACTGTTCTTGTTCTATCACTAGCCTTATTATTCTGCGCGCTTTATTCATCAGATTCCGGACGATGTGCGCTTAAATTCTAAAAATTCTAAGCACCATATCGAAGCGCTTTTCAGAACAACTACTATGAAAGTATTAATAAAAACCTGACATGCATCCTTACGTTGACCGGAAAGGGAGTGATGCCAAGACACTAGTATATGGCCAAAAATATGGCTGATTCTTATTTAGATTTTAAATAGCAGAAACATTGAACCTAATGTGGTGGAAATATTCTAAATGAATGGTAGACATATAGATATGCATGTTAGATTCTGGCAAGGAAAATTGTCTAGTACAACACAGGGATTTGAGATTTTGAGCTGATGAGCCAGCAATGAATTCAATATAATCATTAACCTTCAGCACAGCTGAAGATGACACAACGTCTGCAGTGTTTCTCAAAGAAGATAGCTTTTCTTTTGCTATGTTTTTTTTACCTCTTTCATTATATTAAATATAGCATGTAGATCTTGACAAGAAAATTTTTCAAGAGTAAGTTAAGGTGGCAATGAAAGTACGTGACCAAAATAAACTCTTCTTGAGGTTAGCATCAGTTGATTAATAGAGATCAGTTTGATTTGGATAAACTTTCAACGTTGCAAATACGCTGCCTTGTAACGTTATGTTACCAATAAATGGACAAGAGATTCCAGGAAGATGTCAGAGCGTGCATCCATCATATAATGCAATGATTATAAATTAAATAACCAAAAAGAGAAGAAGAAATTGTATTCATTCTATCCATATCATTAACTGAAGCAAACAGTCAGATGTTATAATTAATCAATGTAGAATTATTCTGCTGCAGTAGTTTTGACCTCTACAATATCAGTATAACAACGTTGAGTTGGATCGATCAGTTTGTGGTATGGAATAAGTTAATTGCAGCGTAATAGCCGCCCCAATGTTATACTTCCCTCAACCAAAATACAACATGCATGCAACGGTACAAGAGCTTTCAATGCATGTTGAGTAAGGCGGTATGTATGTCTTGAGTAATTCGTTTTGATGCGTTGAATACCGTAAATATTTACGCGAATTGGGCTTTGAATGACATTGTTAAAGTGACAGACAATCAGGACAGTGTATATTTCTAATAAGTTTAGGGACACTAGAATACAGCAAGTTCAGAAATTTAAATACCTGGTCAGTTTTCTAATAGAAAGTGCAACACTGACATCCGAAGGCGTATTGGTATGGCGAAGGATGCGTTCCAGAAGCTAAGCAATGTATTGAGAAACAGGAAATTTTTGTTGGAAACAAAAAAAAGAATACTGGACTGTTACATCATATCTGACATATCTGAACAATCTCATCACAGATGGATGGAAATCTTGATGTACCGATATGTGGTTTTACAGACTCTCGTTGAAAGAACTCACGTCAAAGTCTTGCAGAAATGTCTTTGATAATGGGTAACAGCAGTTTAAAAATAATGGATCATCTGAAGATTGTTATGTAATGTCTGCACTTAAATATGGCAGTGAATGTTAGAAATTTTCCTCAAAGGTAAAAGAAAGACTGGAAACAACAGAAATGTGGTTCTACAGAAGGATGCTGGAGATACCGTTGACCGAATATTTGAGCCACCACAAGGTTTCGGAAAAGATGAAAACAAAAAGGAAACTTACACATAACATCAGGAAGAGACAGCTAAATCTTCTGTAATACTAAAGGAGGATTTGGAGAATCTGATACCCACAGCCCAGATAGAGAGTGAGACATGATATACATGATGATTTAGAGCAAACGTATGACAGATCATAGTTTATGAGAAGCAAAAAGAGAAAAGGGTGAAGAGCTACAAGGGATAGGAAGCTGTGGAAGGCCATGATTGCTTACGCCCTGAAGAAAAATAAGATCTACTGGTATTTTTCTAAAAATCTAAACCACTGGGAAGACGAGATTGACTGTGACATGCACAGTTTTCCTTTAAATAAAGCTGATAAAAGGGCAACTTTGTTACAAATTACAGATAGCTTTCATCAAGTTGATGAACAGAATGTGTCAAAACACATTATATAGAAATTTGTAACATGTAGAGGTGCGTAGTCAAAGATCACTTACACTAATTGCGAAAAAATGACAATCGTTGAAAGCTTCTTTAGTGGAAATAAGAGGAGAACATCTTTGTTAATGGAAGAAGCAGACGTCATTCAAGAAGTTTCGTTTCACTTGCACCACTGTGAAACTAGTGAATGCTGTTTGATAGACAATTGTCATCCTTAAGTCTCTCAAAACGTACCATTTCATGTCAACAGTGACTTTCGACTGATTCTGATGAATAGAACGCGCAGTATAATCAGGCTAGTGATAGGACAAGAACAGTGTGGGTTTGTTAAAAATACCCGCACAAGAAACGAGATATTCATGCCCAGAAAGTCACTGTTTCTTTAAACTGGAAAATATGTCACACTGCGTAGGTTGTATGGAATATATATTTCAGAAAATTCTAAAATTTTCTCTGTATCGCCTTGCCCTAAAAGGTAGCAAGATCACAAACCTATTAAATATTTGTAACGTGTTTCATCAGCGTGCTCGGTTTACAAACCAGTGACCCAGGCATCGGATGTGCATTGTGGTGCAATGGATAGCGGCTAGGAACGAGAAATCAGAGAGCAGAGTTCGAATTCCAGTTGAATATGTTGCATTCAATTACACGCCAATGCCATTGACAACTCTTCTCCTTTGGGTTCTATAGACTTGATTGTCAATCAATCTACCACAGAAAATAATTCGTAACCTGACGGGGGAAAATATTCTACGTTTTATAAGAGACATGATCGCACAAGCGTGTATCACGTATGGCACTGACTGACTGACTGACTGACTGACTGAACCCAGACATGAAAATGAAGCTTTATAAGTAGTGTAAATTTTATCATTGATTATGCTTCACCTAAGTACAAAATAACCTACAGCAAGTGTTAGTTTTTGTATTTTTTCAAAATCTGTTGTGCCATATAAAGACTCATATTTTTCATTACCTATCAATTGTCAACATATTTTATGGTCATTTGTTAGTACGATGACATTTTCTAGAATTCCTGGAAAGATTTTCAATTTGGTTAACGGGCATTTATTTTTTGTTTTGCTTCTTGGCAGATTCAAACCCAGAATATATATATATATATATATATATATATATATATATATATATATATATATACATACATATATATATATATATATATATATATATATATATTAATGAATTAATTATTATTGTAAACGTTATATTTTATGCATATGCCTGTACAAGAAGACGTCTTATACATTTAACATTTTAATCGATATCAGAAAAGAAATCAACGGCATATTTTCTTTTATCACTTTCCGATTTAACATGTCAGTGGATATCAGTTCAGTCTATCAGTTAAGGGCAATAAGTGATACACGCTTTGGGTGATCATATCTCAAAAGCGACATGACTTACTGGGCAGAATATTATCCCTCAGTAGGTTGCCATTGCTTTCTGCGTGAGACTGGTTGCCAGCCAAAACTATAGAACCCAATCTGTCTCATCATTTTACCCATAACTGGAGGGAAAAGACAGATTAAAACCTTTTCCCAAGGGTATTTGTGCGTACGTGAATGCAAGGAATTCAAATGGAATTCGAACTCAGCTCCCCGAAATATCGTCCAGAGTCGATATCCACTGCACAACGCACAACGCATATCGATTGCACTGTATAAAAAGGAGAGATCTCTTCAACTACGATGGAATTTATAGTAATACACACACACAAATTTATATATATATATATATATATATATATATATATAAATTTGTGTGCGTGTGTATTACTATAAATTCCATAATAAAAATAAAGGCAGAGACGTTATTTCATGGTAAATCGGATGTACCCGCCTATTTCAGGCGAACCATCATCAGCTTCCGTTTTTATTGTATAAAGGATTTTACACGAATGTTTAGCTATTCGTGTAAAATCCTTTATGCAGTAAAGACGGAAGCTGATGATGGTTCGCCTGAAATAGGCCCATACTCCCGATTTACCATGAAATAATATGTCTGCCTCTAATTTTTCTTATATTTGTTCTATATGCATTTATATACATACATATTTAGAGTTCTCTTAGAGAGTTATCCTACCAGTGTATGTGCAGGATACTCCTTTAGATTCTTCTATACCCACACCGCATGCTGAGATATATATATATATATATATTAATTCATCTTCCATTAAATAATATTGACAAGTTTTGTGTATTTTGTTTTCATAGTTTCTGATAAGCTTACAAGCATTATCATTAAATGAAGAAGGAAAATTACAATATTGATACATAATTTCTTAATAATCCAATCTAACCTTTCGGATTTCATAAACCATTTTCAAATTTGTCAAATTATATTTTATAACCATGGGTAAACGATAATGACAATCTGTTTTTGTTGACATGGAAGATTTCCAAGCAACAAGAAACACATGCATAAAAGATCACAGCTCATGACGTCAGACACACACACACACACACACACACACATATATATATATATATATGTGTGTGTGTGTGTGTGTGTGTGTGTGTGTGTGTGTGTGTGTGCGTGTGATTGCGAGATGCCGTGAAAGTTTTCTTCAAAGTGTAAATTTATTGTCGTTATTATTATTAATATTACTTGTTTTTGATATATTAAGTTTCCATGATAGCTTTTGTGTCGCTCCACTTGTTTCGAGTCGAAAGTTGACTCTCTTCAGACGAATAATCTTGTGACGTTACATATCGAGATCCATTTGTTTTTATGATGGCTAAATATCGTATATACATCAAGATAAGTGGTGAGCAAGTCAGAAAGTTCATATTCGTGCTTAAAAAGTAAAGTTTATCACTTAGCTGGTTGATGTTACTTTCAGCGTACTAATTTTGTAGCTGCGTAGAAAGACCTCTTCGTCCATTCTTCAGCAGTTATCAGCAATTTACTACAAATGTTTTTCATTTTCATGCAACTTCAAGTTCGACCATGCCGTCAAAACTTACGGCAAAATATTTATATCCATACGGCGTCTAAAATGACGACAACATATATATATTGATGTATCTACTATTGAGTATCTTACATGAAGACATGAGAAAAAAGTAAACTAATCAACCCCACTAGCGTGACAGGAGGAATCTATCTATCTATCTATCTATCTATCTATCTATCTATCTATCTATCTATCTATCTATCTCATTCTGCTCATATCTATCTATCTATCTATCTCATTCTGCTCATATCTATCACATTTTATCTATCTATCTATCTATCTATCTATCTATCTATCTATCTATCTATCTATCTATCTATCTCATTCTGCTCATATCTATCTATCTATCACATTTTGCTCATATCTATCTATCTATCACATTTTGCTCATATCTATCTATCTATCTATCTATCTATCTATCTATCTATCTACCTATCTATCTATCTATCTATCTCATTCTGCTCTATCTATCTATCACATTTTGCTCATATCTATCTATCACATTTTGCTCATATCTATCTATCTATCACATTTTGTCATATCATATCTATCTATCTATCTATCTATCTATCTATCTATCTATCTATCTATCTATCTATCTCATTCTGCTCATATCTATCTATCTAACACATTTTGCTCATATCTATCTAACTATCTATCTATCTATCTATCTATATGTGTGTGTATACAAATAAATACACAGAGGTTTTTATTCTAATATAGAGGATATATATATTTATATAATATTCACCACGCGACGAAATTATTGCCAAAAATAATAATATACTGTTAAAGAGCAAACATGCGGCAAGAGTTATCATAACTGCTAGTAAAATTTAATAAATGGAAGTAAAGAGAATAGGCTGTGCCTCGCTCTCCATGAGCGTGTTGGTGGTGGGGAAAATATATATATACTACCGCCCATAAGTTTGGGACCACCCAAATTTTTAGCAGAATCAAATTTGCCGAGTTTATGTATTTTGTTATTCTTATGCAGATGTCAAGTAAAAAAAAAAGTATTCTTTTCAACTTTAAAGTAAACATTTACTCAGTCTGCTACTTGACTCCTCTTACTGTGATCAATTTTTTGCCGAAAATTCAGATTTATTTTTGGAAACCATATTACTATGGCGGAAATGGCAAGGAAAAAACAGATTAGCATTGAAAAAAGAGCTCAGGTTGAAATTCTTTTGAAAGGACATTTTGAACATTTTATCGCTAAAAAAATCTAAGCCTATCATAAAATGGCGTGCATCATTGCCTTCAACGACTTCGTGAAACTGAGTTAAATATTGACAGAAAAAGATCTGGTAGGCCCAGAATAACATCTATTGTAGAGGATAGGCACTTGATCATATCTATCAAGAGGAATAGAAGAAAAACCGCTCCGGAATTAGCAACTGAAATGAATTCTACTCAGCAACATCCAGTATCTGTTACTACTGTTAAGAGATGACTTCATTTTGCTGGGCTTAAAGGTTGTGTAGTAGTTAAGAAACCACTATTAAAAAAGAAGAATAAGGGATGAAATTGATCGTACAGTTCAAAATAAACTTCCTAAAAATGAACAAATGTTGTTTAAAAGTTTCCAAGATGCTTGGAAATCACTTTCATCAACTTATTTTTATAAGTTATCAGAAAGAATACCAAGGATTTGCTCTGCAGTAATAAAGGCTTGTGGTGGTTTCTTTGATGAAGAGAAAATATGAATTAACTTTAATTAAATTTGAAATTACTCTATGTTTATTTTGGTTTTAATTATTGTACAATTGTGAGCAACAATGAAATATATCTATATTTATTCTTCTAAAACATAAAATTTGTTATTTCTTTCTCTTAGAGAATAAATCTAAGTGGTCCCAAACCTATGGTCAATAGTGTAGATATATAATGGTTTTTATGTTTTTATTATAGTAGTGAGAATTGTTTGTGTATGTGTGTGCGTTTGTAGGCGTTTCTTCATGCGTCACTCTGTGCAGATGGTCGACCCTATTGAGAGTCTTCTTTATTTGTGCTTTTCCTCTTTCTATTTTTTTCCGGGATGTGCACATGAAGAAAGTTGTGATCATTTTTCTTATGTATCGTTTTTATTTTGACTGTACACACGCTCTTTAGCTTTTTCTTTATTTTCCCCTTAAATAATTATCATTATTTGCGGCAGCTTTTCACATTTTTACACATATCAACGTTTTTCTTTTTAATTTTGATCTTTTTCTGCTATGAAAGTTGCATATATATATATATATATATATATATATATATATATATGGTTGAAATAAAATTCCGTATTCCAAAAACAATTTTTAAAAAAGTTGTCAATGCAAGTTAGAGTGAATAATATTCATTTAAAATTAATAAATAAATATGCTATAATATCACTATATATATATATATATATATATATATATATATATATATATGGTAGAAATAAAATTCCGTATTCCAAAAACACAATTTTTAAAAAAAGTTGTCAATGCAAGTTAGAGTGAATAATATTCATTTAAAATTAATAACATAAATATGCGATAATATCACTACAAAAGTATCTATTTTGTTTCGACACTACTAGTGTTATATCAAGTGATGGTGCTTATTTCGAGATGTATATAATTGAATTCAGGGTATAGACCAGAATTCGTTCCACAAAGTCAGCCAAAATGCAAGAAAATGGAGGTACTATTCTTATAAGTAATAATATAAATCCAATTAATCCCTCCCATTTACAAAAATATTATCAAAAACATATTTTAGACAGGATAACTATAATTTTACAGACAGAAATCAACGAGAAATATATATAAATAGAATAGATGAACATTTAACTTCACATTATGTTTTATCTTGTTGGCATATGTAATGTGTTAAGGAGGATAGAGAAGAGAAGTGTGACTGTTTGGAAAAGAAATCTCCCCCGACATAAAGACGTCAGGTAAGGCTTTTTCTTGGATTTTTTCCTTCTCTGTTTCTCTTTTGTAATACTTTCTTTCTTCACTTTAGTTGTTTTTTTCTCAACTTTTCTTTTTCTTTACCAATATCGCTGTTAGTTTTCTTTAGAGCCATGACTAAGGGCCAACGAAGATAAAAAAAGGACACAGTAAAATAAAAATGGAAAATATAAGCACAACACCATCAACTCAGAAATGATTTCGTTTGAATTAACTTGGTTTGCATACATATACATTAATTTTTATATAATTTCTACTGTATCTATGGGGAAGACGGTCCGCTATAAGAGTGTTGAGCATAAGTTGATAGGAACAACGTAAGCTATCATCAAATAATGTAATAGTACTTTTTGTCTGAATACTCATAGAGAATTAATTGAGAAACTGATGACCAGGTTATAAGTGAATATGTCAGTTACCATGTTTTACGTGCAATATCTATCTATCTATCTATCTATCTAGCTATCTATCTATCAACTTTGATCATTAGATGTTTCAAAACATATTTTTTACTAGGATGAAATTTTATTTTTTGTTGTGTGATTTTATAAATGCCCTTTGTCATTAAACGAAGCGTTTTTACGGATTATCAAACATATGCAGGTTATATGTATACTGCTGTAGCTATATTTTGGTGGATAATAATTCACAGATACAAGTCCTAATAATTAATCAATAACTAGAGGAGAAGCGATGAATTCCTAACTTTACCAAAGTTATTTGCACGTAAGTAAATGTAACGATCCCAACTGGAATTAGAACACGATGCTGCTATCAACAGTTGGAGACGTTATTCCTTTCAGCACCCACCCTATCTTTTTACAGCTCCTGGTATTCCCAACATCATTCATATCTATGTTATTAGCTATGGATGATGTTACTTGAACTGTTTCATAAATTGTTGAAAGGAATGCAAAGAATTCGTAAAGCAGCAATTAAGACAGATTGTGGTTTATTTGAAGAAACAAACTATGGTGCTGTTGTATGATAATCTTTTATCGTTAGTGCTTATTATTTATGTCAAAATAAAAGCAAATACACTGTAGATACTGAAATCATTTACTTCAACAAAAATACAAAAATATATAATTTTAATTTGCTTTTTAACGAAATGTAGGTTGCCGATAACATTTTACTGTAGAACATATATATATATATATATATATATATATATATATTATAAACGTGCGACCTTATCATATTTCCGTAACGTGCAGCAGATAGTAACTGTGTAGTCTGCAACAAGGTTTTGTCAGTGAACATCTGGATTAAAATCAGACACGAGGATTTATTGGGCGAATTTATTGATCACGATGGAGAAACTATGTTTTGCTTACCATGTTGTCTACAGGATGTTAAAATCAGCTGCTTGTATCCAAAGATATCTCAGAGGAAACGAAAAGCATTATAATGATGATGATGATGATGATGATGATAGCGAATTCGAGAACAATGGAGGCGACGATCATCTTACAATCTGAGGTAGTTTACATGTATCCGTTTCACTCTGACTGTTTTGAAGATAAAAGGATGGGGCTTAGTTGCCAATCTAGTTGCATGAGTCCTGCGAGGTTGTCAGGGCACCGCTGTGATATTCTTGTCAGCTGAGAAAATATTTATAAAAAAGAAATAGGGTAGTACATTCCAAAAATGAATGAAGTTGGCCTGCCAAATTTAGATCGATCATATTGCAAGTCCTCCATTAAATTTTGTCAAGAACCCCGAGCTGGATAGCAGGAGCGGCCGACCAGATATGGCAACAGTACTTAATACACGGACGAATGGTACATTTGTAAATGTGCAAGATTGATTCTGACGAGAAAATATACATATTATCCTACGTCTATCGAACGACGCTGAATCGGATAATATATATATATATATATATATATATATATATATATATATATATATATATATAGATAGATAGATAGATAGATAGATAGATAGATAGATAGATAGATATAGATATGCCAAGTCCATAAACGGTAAGGATAATCCAGAGTGATTAATAAAATATAAAGACATAAAAATGTATTAAGAACTCAATAGATATTTTGCAGGGTAATATGATATCCTTAAAAGACAACTCAACAAATCATCTAAAGTGGTTTAAACTATTTATTTTCGACTGATATGTAGACAAATATTTTAGAACAAAATATCCATGAGTAAATCTGCTCAATGTCAGGGAAGAACATAGGTAAATTTAAAATTGGACAACAAAGTCAACACACAGAGACGACAGTATTTTTCATGCTTATGGTATGACAGTTGTATATAAGCATGAAACGAATTGTCGGAGCTGAATGTTAACTTCAATGTCAACTTATATATATATACTAGCAGTATAGCCCGGCGTTGGTCGGGTGTAATGAAAGCTTTAAAACTAATCTATGGTCCTGGAGCTCAGACTCAACCTAAAGAATATTTGTGTGAAATTTGGTGAGAATGGGATAAAAATTGGGGATTTGTATAAAGGACATACAGACCGATAAACAGACACACATACAAACATCTTGCCTTTTATATATATATATATATATATATATATATATATAATATCGATTTTATGCACCATTGTAAGAACTGCAACCTTGAAACTTCTGACTATCGTTTCTTATGTCTTTGTCTATAAGTGTCTCAAATTTGATTAAAATCGGACCACTCCTTGTATAACCCGATTTTTTAGATTATCGATTTTCGGTGTTTATTGGGGAAACCTCGACACAAAACCTATCTAAGAACACTCGCAGACGCTTATAGTACAACTGTTTAAATTTTCAAGAAAATCGGTTCAGCCGTTTTGGAGTCTATAGGTAACGGATACACACACACACAGATACACACACACACACACAGACAAAATTTCATTTATAAATAAGTTTATATATATATATATATATATATATATATATATATATTATTTCTTTAAACATCATTCTTAATATTTGAGTAGATGCTTTGTTTTTGTTTTTGTTTTTTGTTTTTTATTAAACCGTATACTCATTTACATTTACTGACTTGAATAATCGAGAAATCTTGTTAGGAAAATATGCGTCCTCCGGTATTTACACCTGCATTCCCGAGAGTAAACCGTTATTATATGTTACGGGTCTTAGGCCGTTAGAACCCCGTAGGACTTCCGATCAAACAAACTTTTCTAAACACAACTGACGGTTTTCCCTTAGGCACGCAGTTTCGATTCCTGTCGGAGAAGGAATTTTTTCTAACAAGATTGCTTTATTATTCAGTCCAGTAACTGTAAAAAAATACACTGTATAAAAAAGTAAGAAACAAAATCAAATCATCTGCTCAAATTTGACTATCCATTAAAAAATAATGTTTAAGCAAATAAAAGATATGCCGGATTTAATGCTTGTCGTAATGGATTTCGTAAAAATTTGAAAAACCAGTTATTTTGCGACCTAGGTTTCTACCTTTTGGTGTCTAAGACAGCGTTGCTTGATAGAGATAATTATTCTTGAAGTTGTTTTTAAGACATAGTTTTAAATTCTAGATTTGTTTTAATTCTAAAACAAGAGAGGCCTGTCTGCACTGACGTTTAGGCTATGACAGAAGAAAAGTGAATGTGTCCCTTTTTTCAGGTTCGTTGGCGCAAGGTGAACGAAAGAATATCTGATATATTTATCAAATTTTGAGTATTCTAAACCAAACACGGGTTCTCTGTCGTTCAGCATTGTTATGCTGTGTCCAGTCGGGTCAGTACATAGTAAGAGGACCGCACTAAAACGATCTCCTACAATCAGAAACAGGCTTAATCATCAAATAAACAAAAATGATTGATAAAAAAAAACATAAATCAATCTGACCCGAACCACACAATATCAGTGGCCTTTAAGTCATGTTTGTACACAATTAGATATGGTTCACTATATTAAATTTCGTACAGTCTGACTGAAGAATGAATTCGAATACTGCTCAATCCTCTTCGCGTTAATAACCGGTATAAATTGCGAAGATTATATAACCATTTCAGGTGAATTCAGGTTTCTTCTCCGACAAAAGTGTTTGTTATGTTATGGTAATGTTAATATTAGCTTTTTATTAATAAATTCTTCGACATTCGTCGATCAAGCAGCTAGGGCGATTTAAATTACACCGTTCCTCACTGACTGGCCATCAGGTTGAGATAAAAATATGATATCTGTTCTCTTCATCCTCACTATTATAATAAAGACTTTATTATAATAGTGAGGATGATGTATATATGTATAATAATAACTATAGTAATTATAACAATATTAATAGTAACAGAAATTCTGTTAATGCTAGTAATATAATAGTTATACTATAATTTAAATCGTCTTGAATGACCCTCGAGGACGAACTCGGTGGGAAAAGGAGGGGAAGTAAAAAAAGAAACAAACGAAGTACATGAACAAAAAGTCAAATACTCGTAGGGAAGAAAAAAAAACAAGACGAAAACAGTAACACAAAATCGCTCAATACGAAAGTAGATCAACAAAGACCAATTTACCCTGACGACCCGAAGGGTGAAACCTAGGTAGGTTTGTTGGCTCTTGCATAGATTTTCTGAATATATATATATGATACCAAGTGTCCTACGTTATATATATATATATATATATATATATATATATATATATATATATATATATATACACAACGTAGCACACTTGGTATCTTATCCAGGTAAATTTCGATAGAAACGAACTAAAAAAAAACTGAATTATTTATTTAATTTAATAGAGTAATATAATTTAGAAAACATTTTTGATTTACTACAATGACAATGGGTAATACATATTTCACCACATAATGATGTTATTATTGCGTGCTTGTCAATATATATATATATATATATATATATATATATATATGGAGTAAGCCAAAAAACAATGAATTAGACTTTTACCTTTGGAGCACCCTATATATATATATATATATATATATATATATATATATATATATATATCCGATTGAATAAGGAACGAAGAAAAAAATTTTTACAATGTCTAAAATATTAATTTAAAACAGTGCTCGTTATATAATATATAGAGCTGTGAATATTTATTATAATTTATATTTTAGAACATGTACAATTTTTTTTTATATCCACTACCACTTTCTTCAAAATTCAAACGGACAATTTACAAAACTTATTCCCTGATCACTAATCCCCACCAACATCCCACACACAACTCACCAAATACAAGAAAAGTGGCTTTCCATTCCTGTCCACACCGCCTGATGAGACATTGCAGTTTCAATGTCGAAACAAATGTACGATTTGCAGTGGATATAAAAAATTTTGTACATGTTCTAAAATATAATTTATGATATATATATATATATATATATATATATATATATATATATAATCGATTTTCTGCACTATTGTAAGAACTGCAACCTTGAAACTTCTGACTATCGTTTCTTATGTCTTTGTATATGAGTGTCTCAAATTAGATTAAAATCGGACCACTCCTTCTATAACCCGATTTTTTAGATTATCGATTTTCGATGTTTATCGGGGAAACCTCGACACAAAATCTATCTAAGAACACTCGCAGACACTTAAAGTACAACTGTGTAAATTTTCAAGTAAATCGATTCAGCCGTTTTGGAGTCTATAGGTAACGGATATACACGCACACACACAGACACACACACACACACAGACAAAGTTTCATTTATAAATAACTTTACATATATATATATATATATATATATATATATATATATATAAATAGTAAATATGCATATTGTTCTACGTCGATTGCCCGACTCGCAATTACATGCATTATGTAATCATTAGGCGCATATTACAAAATAATTTTTGTAACATGCACCTTTGATTGCATAACGCTTGAAACTCCGGGTTTTACCATTGACTTTAGACAATATATATTATTATTAATGTATATAAAATAGCTCTATTTATTTTACAGGAAGCATTGCTTAAGTAACACCTGAATAATAATATAATACATGTGTGTACAGTCATATGTATATTTATTAATTTACAAAAGTGTATATATAGTTATGTGAATTATGGTTAGATGAAATCCTGTACATAGACTGATGCCAGGTTTGAATTTTAGATTAGATTCCAAAACTAAAAATATCTTGAATTTTCTTCATATGAGGCACAACTGAAAAATTCACGTGTCAGCTACCAACTTTAATATCTTTATATATTTGGCTGTATCATGTAAACTCCACAAGCAAAAAAAAAAAAAACAATCACTATATATATATATATATATATATATATATATATATATTGCCAGCATATATTAATACAGTTAATAACCTTTCACTAAAATGTCGACTTATTTATTAACTGAAAGTTCAAGCATTGAAAGCATAGCCATTGATTTTTTCCTACACTTTTGATAAAACCAAATATTATGAACACGGATCATTTAATAATTCCATAACACATCACAGCTAAATAAACCAATCAAAAACATCTATCCTGCTTCCCATTTCGAGGTCAATGTACTGATGATGAGGGTGCGACACCGAAGATATATGTATCCATAGCTGTGATTAGAATATTCTCCTTTATCCAAAAATCAACATTCTCTACCAAATATGCCAAGAAGTAGCAATCATAATAATAATTTCGAAACAGAAGCAACGATCTGCAATTGGAATATGGCATAACATAAAATTGCAGGATTTGGAATCAGTAAATACCAAACACTGCAATTACCTCAGCGTATAGATCAGTAATAAAAATAATATAGAAGATAAGGTAATATTATATAAAAGTATAGACGATAAGAAAATTAGATATATAATACGTTACCTTGGAGCTCGTTTAGCCCAACACTGCAAATTCTTACAAAACCAAATCATTAATCTGAAATCTCGATCCATGTAGCCTCGCCAGATCGAGACTTTCATATGCCATACAATCAAAGAAAACAAAAATGTATCTCTGGTCATTGCATGGAGGGAATTTTTATAAAAATCATTTCACCCCAGGCAAGGCGAGATCGCCACTAGTTCTCAGAGGGGTCAGTCAGTTAAGTGCCATACGTGAAACACGCTTAGGCGATCATGTCTTTTTCGCGACATGACTGACTGGGCAGAAGATTATCCCGCAGTAGGTTGCCATTGCTTTCTGTGGTAGACTGGTTGCCGACCAAGGCTATAGAATCCAATCTGTCCTATTTAACCCATAACTGGAGGGAAGAAATGGATTTATACCTTTCCCAAGGGTATTTGTGCGTAAGTGAATGCAATGGATTCAACTGGAATTCAAACTCGGCTCCCCGGTTTCTCGTTCCGAGACAATGAATAAAAAGACTGGGTACATGGGGTATTTAAGAAAGTATAAAAGACAAATGATATTCAGAGAGATAGAAGATGGCATCTGATGTTGGATATGTTTTTTTTTTAGGTTGTAGTTGTCAGAGAAACAAGGAACCGGGTGGGAGTTTCACTGGCGGTAAGTGCAAAACAAGAAACTGTAGAAGTGGTGGTTATATTTAACGATTTCAACGCGAAAATGGTGGGACATCCATGCCAATCTATTCTACTTCTTCTTCTATGTGCCTTGTGCCTTCAGGACGTAGGCGATCATGGCCTTTCACTTTTCCCTATCCCTGGTGTCTCTGAACACGCCTTCTTCTGTTACACCATGCAATCCTCGTTCCGTCATCCACCTGATTAGGTCCTTCAAATATGTTATCCGTTGGTTTCCCCTGTCTCTTTTCCATAGCCTGTTAGTATCAGATTCTCCAAGTCCTCCTTCCTCATTGCGTGTCCCAGGAACTTTAGGTGTCTCTTCCTGATGTTCAGTATTAATTTCCTTTTTGCTTTCATCATTTCCAAGACCTCATCATTGCTCAGATGCTCGATCCATGATATTCGCAGCATCCTTCTGTAGAACCACACACCAGCAAAAAAAGCTCATCAGAGCAGTTGCCATGAAAATATATATAGAAAAGGCAGACGGAAGCCACGTCTCGTCGGTGAGAAAGTGGCTAAAATCGAGCCTCTAAGTCAAGACCTATTACATCGCAAATCTTTCTTTGAATTTTATCGCGAACCTAGAGATTAATAGCAGAAACACTACACCAGATGGAGCAACAGTATTCGACGCACGGATGAATAGTAGATTTATAAATGTGCAAGATAGATTCTGACTCAGTATATAAGAAATTCATTTGATTTGTTTGTTTAACGGCATATTAACTTTTTTATTGGTCATTTAATACCGTATTTTTTTTTCCTGAAAGCTTTGAAGTGAATGGATATATCTGTTATTCTG
Organism: Ascarosepion bandense; assembly: GCA_037127315.1. Classification (NCBI taxonomy): domain Eukaryota; kingdom Metazoa; phylum Mollusca; class Cephalopoda; order Sepiida; family Sepiidae; genus Ascarosepion; species Ascarosepion bandense. The sequence continues at coordinate 54,367 of JBBBDQ010002415.1, forward strand.
TTTTCACAATTGAATTCATGGTAGAGGATACTCAGCAATTCTGCATCTACATGTTAGTGTAGACATAATTACTAGAGCCGGTGATACGTGTGTTTTATGTGGTCATTCTTTTGAAGTTATGTTTTCGAATACTGTTTGATTGTAGGTTATTACATCGTTTAATGTCACGAAAAACTATTTCATGTTGGTTGTTTGGTTGGTTTTGATTATAGAGATATCAGTCTTTATGGGTTATTCAATGCCGAAATGTAAATATTTTAAAACAATTTTATGGTTTCCACTAAAGGGATACCTTCAATTTCAGATAAAATATATTGCTGGTCAGTTTGCTATTAAATTTATTATTGAACATTTTGCTATAAACTTCATTTTTCTATAATACAGAATCCGATGGATGGTTGTAATTTAAATTAAGCAAAAATGACATTGACAACTCATTTTAACAAACATAATCATAAACATTTCAGAAAAAACGACTTCGGAATCTCCTGCATCTCTTCTGCGCGGCCTCCTTGTTAAAGTTGATGAATGATGCCATCATCATTGCCTTCTATGATATGGCAATTCTGGTATTAGAAGGATTTTCTTTTGTTTCTCGCTCAACTAAAAATATTTGAAATCCGGAGTGTTATGTGGCCAGATGTAAGGAGTGATGTGTCAAAAGTGTCAAAAGGAGTGATGTGTCAAAAGTCTCAAATGAAGTGATGTGTCAAAGAACTGTTTGACAGCAATGACAGTGTTCTTATGCTTGTTTGGTGTGAGTCCTGTTACCAGATATAGGGTCCTCAAACAAACCCCTTCTTAACTTTCCTGAATGTACTTAATGTAATCTTCTGTGTTGAGTCTGACCTTTTCTGGGAAGATGAATAGAACCATAACGTCGCCATCACAAGTAAGGACTCAAAATACCTTCGTAATCACCATTAGACTCATCAAACTCTTTTGTAATTATCTGCATTGTTCATAGATTAACACCTAAGCACTCTGAAATTATGTCAGAGCTTCAGGTGTGAATGCTAAGTAGTAAGCAGACCGTTTTCAAATTTCTTGTCGTGTGAATTGCGCCAAGGCGTTCTTTTAATCAAAAACGGTGCCCAACTGATCCTAATATACTGTGGACACGACAGTTTAGCCATCGCAACCTGTCTGTATTGGTGATCATTTTACTATAAAATGTATTTCTCCTAATTTTGATAGAAATAGGTAGTGTTGGCAATTTCTTTTATAGTAAAATGTATTCATTTTTACTATAATTTTTTTTGTTTTTGTGTTTTGATTTTGTGTTTTGATTTTGTTTGGGATTTCATTATTTGTCCCTAGCTGGGAACCTAACAGGTGTTACTAACCCGCGTCCGGGAAATAACAATTAAAACGTGGTTCAATACTCTTCAAAACACTCTAATCGCCCGATCAGCGGTCATGCTGCCGGTGTAGTTTATATTCATTGCCAGGATTAGATGTAAAATATAACCATGAGTATGAGTTTTAAAATTCATATATTTTACAGAGACCAGAAATTTAATCCTCGTATTAGCTATCTTCTTTCAGCATCAATCCTAGATCTCCCAAAAGCTTATTATGTTAGCATTAGATGTTTCATTTTATTGATTTCTATACTGAGATCTATGTATTTAATTAATAATAATACATACACTACCGGTCATAATTGTTAGGCCACCCCAGTTTTTTTTAAAGAAATGATGTATTTCATACTATTTTTAGTATTTATTGCCAAGTGGATAATTCTAAATTAAAATAGAATCGTTTTTTTTTTAATACTGCACAATAATATGTGAATCAAATAAACTGTTTTGGTGTGCAGATTTTGTGATTTCTTCCTCATGTCAGTCTCTTCTTATTGACTGGCCGAAGCAAAGGCTCCCTATCTGCCTTGTAAAATTTTGCAAATTAAGGATATCAAAAGAATCATTCTATTTTCATTTAAAATTATCCACTTTAAAATAAATACGAAAAATAGTATGAAATACATTATTTTTTTTAAAACTGGGGTAGCCTAATAATTATGGCCGGTAGTGTACATACATACATGCATTATTTTTAAAAATGACAAATGCAGACGAATGTGCCCCTGTGTTTTATAGATTAAGCAAAACGTTTGATAAATTATGTCACAGAAATATATTGGCAATATTAGGTAACCTTGACCTACTTGCAAAGGACGTAAAAATAATACAGAATGCATATTTACTGTGAACCGTCTTCATACAGAGAGAAAATGAACTGTGCGTTGTGATGCAGTGAATATCGACTCCGAACAAGAGATCGGGTGCCGAGTTCGAAATCCAGTTGAATTCCTTGCATTCATTTACGCACAAATATTCTCGGGAAAGGTATTAATCCGTTTCTTCCATCCAGTTATGGGTTAAATAAAAGACAGATTGGATTCTATAGCCTTGGCTGACAACCAGTCTACCACAGAATGTTATGGCAGCCTACTGCGGGATGATTTTCTGCTTAGTCAGTCATGTTTCTTTCAAGACATGTTCGCCCAAAGCGTGTATCACGTATGGCACTTAACTGAAATATAAAAAACTAGATAGCCAAGCAAAGTATTAAAAACAGAAAAAAAAGTGTACTGAACTGTTGAATAATATCAGTTTTCCTATGAATGCTGAAGAATCTCTACACAAACGAAGAAGAAACTTGAAGTAACATAAATGTAGTTCAACAGAAGGATGATGAGAATTCTATGGGCCGAATATTTGAGAGAAAACAAGGACAAAAAAGACACATTTATGATCAGATAGATACAGTTGAAATTTCGTGGGAAAAATGAGGAAGAACGGTTTGGAATATTTGATACTCACAAGACAAGTTAACGGCAAAAGGCTCAGAGGTAAACAACGCATAAACTACCTAGCTAACTCGAGTAAATAGGCGTTGGAACAATTATTTATTTATTATAAATAATAACAATACTAAAAATGTATTTCAATAAATAAATATTGTCTGCAGATTAATTGATTTTTATTATAATAAAAGCATTAAGGGAACATATATTGATTTTTAATGATAGAAGATTTTAAATTCTCTAAAGAGTCAATTACACCACTATCACTCACTCTCTCTCTCTCACACACACACACACATACACATATGTGTAGATTAACATATATATATATATATATATATATATATATATATATATATATATGATGGTGAATGATTAACTGAACGCCGCAAAAGATATGGCACAAGACTAACGGTATGTGGCAACCTGTGAGGATAGAACTTACTATTCAATTGTAATAGTTTCTAGCGAGACAAATTTGCTAACCATTACACCACGTTGAGCAGTCCAATATATATTTGATGGAGGATTCCTTCATGTTAACGTCCCTGTAACATCTGAAGATGGCTCACGCAATATGAAGGCTTAGAACTAGCATAATAAAAAAAAATATCCAAATGTTCGACAGTTTTAGTCTTTATTTTCACCTAACATTAAAGCCAAAATACGATGTTTAGAACGGCTCATGATTAAACATAATAGACAATCATTGTTTGTTATATTTAACAATATATATATATATATATATATATGCAGCCATTGAGATTTCACTCGCCTGGTCGACTCAGTCGATTAAAAACTTAATTGAGCGATTAAAGCTCATTGTTTTACACGGTCGATTAAAAATATCGCAATGAAACGTGTCTCTTCAAATATAGAAAAAGGAAATCTGATTCCTTTAACAACCCAAAAGTATGCCATTGAAGATTCACAAATTACTTAGAATGACTTTTTATCGTCCCGGTCAGTGTAAACATTCTTATAATTAACGCTTTCAGATTGAAGCCAAAATGTCTCTGTCCCCCAGATTAAGGACGCTCACAGATATTTAGAAACACGTTTGGAAAAATATTATCCTTGACTCAACATCTATATTTCCTCCTCGCTTACGAAATGTAAAATTGAACATTTGAAAGAAAGGAAAAAATACGCATACTTTTTTCACCCACGCACCGAAAAACAGATTATACAAGTAAGTAATTTTTTCATAGAAAATCGTTGAGAAAATCAGATTTGTTATTTTTTTTTATCATCTATGTGATGGAGGTTGTAATCAAACAGAAGAAAGAAACTACGAATTTTGGTACCTTCACTTAACTGACAAAAAGAACAGCATATCATGATGTTAAAAGGGCTCAAACTTAATAAAACCAAAGTTTTATCATCAAAATGTTGATGCATTTATTTAGAGGAAAGATTGAATTTTGTTGTTATTACTTTTTAAAAAACTTTAAATCCTTTCTAACATGTTCTAAACCTTAATGAAAATTTCATTTTTTGTTTTGCGTCAGCGATTCACACTATGTTTACGTAAGACGACTATTAAGAAAATTGAGTCGGTTGAGTATAATGATTTTTGTACGAGTAAATTTTCCCTCGCTCTCGACCGCCGCGAGAGATTTCTTTTTAAAATCTCAAAGGCTATATATATATTCAATTGCAGTTAGGATGCTACGCTACCAGCTGTGGAATGAGAGCGGTATAACATTGAATACCAAATATGTATTTATAGAGCAGCCATTTTGAAAAAGCTGTTGTACGGCTCATAATCGTAGATTGCATATAGTTTCCCTATCAATCAGGTAACTGTCTTTCGCAAAAATAGTCTTCGCTTCATCTGTGACTATACCTTTGACGATAAGGTGTCCATAATTGGTAAAACTGAGATCTTCCTTTTGCAGTCAAAACTCAGCTGGGCTGGTCATGTTGCAAAGCAGAGTGACGGCAAAATACCAAAGGTCCGTGTGAAGCTAACTTGTCAGTACACAAAAACATGTTGGAGAGACGTGGCTCAGATTTAAAGGCAACATAAAGAGCAAACTCTCAGCCGTCAATCTGCCTCGTGCTAATTTCGAACAAGTTGCCCTGGGTAGAAATAAATGGAGATATTTATGATTGATATCATAAATTTCGAAATTGGTCGAAATAACCGACTAAGTGCTGAAGGACAACTGCGATAATTGTCAGCAAATATTCCTGTTGATATGTCACGAGGTCCTCATTGTTGCACATGGGGAATTATCGCATATGATACAAACATTTAAAAAAACCGTATGAGGGTGTCGAATCCTCACGCGTCAAAATCGATGGAAGAGTACATTATATATATATATATATATATATATATATATAATACTGTTGTCATGTCTTATCTACAATTCCAGCGTTTACACGACCTGCCATCTTGTCCACTATTTTGCCTTAGATTCACAGTGGCATGGGTTGTAAGACTTTCACTGATCTATGGCTATGATACATGGCAAATATTAAGATGGGCGTTGTTAGGGCAATGGCTATCGGAATAAGAAACTGAAAAGCCCAATTCGAATTTCATTTGAATTCGTTCCTTTCACTAACGCGTAAATTTTAATAGGAAAGACATTAATCCAGCTCTTCTTCCTCCAGCTATGGGTTGAATAGCAGGATAAATTGGACAAGTTGGCAACCAGTCTACCGTAGAAAGAAATATCAATCTACTGCGGGAAAATCTTCTGTCTAGTCAGCCATGGAACGAAAAAGATATGATCGCTCAAGAAAGCATCACGTAATTGACTGACTTATTCCTCTCAACTACTCTTTAAGTCTTTTAGATCATATATATATAATCTTTATGTTACATCCATGTTTTTAATCAGATATATTTCAAACGTATTTTTTCTTGGAAAGGACCTGAATCAGTGATGGATTCGGGTAAGAAATGACACGTAAATTTTAATTATTCCAAAACAAATTTGCTCAACTTTAACCTTCATAGAGAAGCTTTCTCTACCTTCCATATATGGCTGACACTATTTCTCTGAAAGTAAGACACTGCACTTCTTCGGCTTCACCCTCGCTGCCTATCTCAAGTGGAATGACTACATCGAGTCATAGTTATATCTACTACTAAGGAGTTTGGTTAGCTGTGTAGAGTCAGGAAGTTTCTCTCGTTAGAATCCATTTTGCACATTTATAAATCTACAATTCGTCCGTGCATTAAATACTGTTTTCATATCTGGCCGAGCGCTTCAGCTATTTATCTCGCGTTTGAACTTGAAATTAAATCGGTGTCATTTTTTTGCAGCTTGATTTCATTCACTTTATCATCGACGGAATGTAGTTTTCCGCTGTCTTTTCTACAAATAATTTCACTGCATCTGCTCGGACGAGCTTCATTTCCTGGTAAACGCCCTCATAAATTTACTGGTGAAACTATATTGGAAACTAGGTTCCATCTTTTTAGCCCTCACATCTACTCTAACAGATTCTTTTCTCGCGCTTCCGGCCTGTGAAACTTCCTTCCTAATGCTTGCTTCCCTGATAGCTACACATCAAAAGGTTTAATACAACGTCTACTGCCATTTGTTATCTATATGACTCCTAGCTTTCTTGCCCTTTCTTCGTGTACAGTGTTATTTTTTCTTTATATCTATCTTCCCTCTTCTATGACTGTAATCCTCTGCCCACCAGTGGCAGTACTTTCTTGCTTGGGGTTAACCGATTATAAAAATATAAATTTGTAAAAAGGAAGTTCAACTATAACCACTTTTTTCCGAAAACGAATTCTCCATATTATACTTTCTGGAACACTATAATCATAAGTCTCATTCGAGATAGTTTAATCACTATCTAAACTCAAATCTTCAATTCCTTGTGCCTGTTAAAAGATTCCCGTCACAACGGCCTCATTCAGTAAATATCTATGATGTGGGGTTTTGAGTCATATCGGGTGAAATTTAGTATACAAAATAACGGGCATCCCGCCAATTATTATAATTTTCTAAGTAGTTCATAAGGACTATCTTTTAAACAAACAGATGCGTCCAAGAGATATTATGCTTATCATTTAACCAAATAGATGTGACGACCAGACAGTTAAAGCCTATCTTTTAAGAAACCAGATGTGGTATCCAGATATTTCTGTTGTAATTATATCTTTCGTTTTGAAACGCTAAAATAAAATTGAAAATCAGAACAGTATATCTTTTAACAATAACAGCATCTTCAAAAGTTTTATAACAGACGGAGCAATCTTCTAAAAATAATTTCTTAAAGGGCAAAAAGCATGAATTAATTTTCAAACTTTTATCAAGTCGATCTAGCGTAGTTTTTCGATTAGCTATAGGAAATATTTTTCTCCTATTTCAAAGAAGAAAAAATCCTTATATAAGAATATCTTCTAAAATCACGAAGCATCTCAAGGAAGGATTTTGTTTTAAAAATTTATGCGAGATTGTATTTTTCTTTTTCTTTTCTTCCTAACTGTAAAAAAAAAAAAGAGAAATACCAACAAGCAGACAAGAGCAATTTTGGTGATCGACGCGAGCTGAGCCAAGCCAAGCCACCCAGCACCTCGTTTGGAGTTTTTTTTTTAAGAAGTTAACCTTTCAACTCACTCAAAATCGACAGCCATCTTCCATTTCGTTGAAATGCTATTTTCTCTTCCCAGTATAAATTGATTTAAACTTCATTTTTTTCCTTGTTTTTAGTTTTAAGCTGTAGTTTTTGGCGAACGAAGTATCCAGAAAGAAAAGTCAGTGTTTTGCATTGAATCCGTTTTCATGACATCATTCTACTCTTCCGTTGTGCCATTAGACTCACCACGCGAAGTGTTACTGATGTTGCTTTTGTAGTAAGTAGTTTTTATTTTGGACGGTCGGAGTTTGCAGTTTCTAAAATCGGTTTTGTGTTTTTCTTGAACTGGCTAGCAAACAGGACTACAGAATATTCAGTCTGAATTTTTATTTAATCCATAACATAGGGAAGAAGAAGTAAGTTTCCCCTGTGTATTAGTGCAAACGTGAACGCAGTGAACTAAGCTGTATTTTAAAATTGAAACGCCTTATTACCTCTTTTGTGCCAGTAAACGCCATGCTACCCAGACATGTGTACCTTACATCTCTATGTATTGTACTCAAATAAGAAAATCTTTTTGACAATCTAAAGAAGAGACTGACAGAATATAATTGTTAATCAACTAATTTGTGGACCCTTATTACTGAAGCAGCCTCATTCGTTTTTGGGTGGGTCAAGCTTAAAGAATGAACATCTTGTTGTGGATTGATTGCTTGATATGTTTTTACGGTTTATCTTCCTTTTGCAGGTTATTTAAATTCAGAAAATCTGTTTATATTGTGAGAATATTTTATAGATAATATGGATTTTTTAATACATGCCAGACTAGTCAACCCTTTGTTGCGGAGGGAAGATGTGATTTTATACCTTTCCCAAGTGTACTTGTACATAAGTGAATATATAAAACACGACATGAATTGGAACTCGATTCTCTGACTTCAAATTCGGAGCCGTTATCTATTACACTAACCAAACAAACAAGCTTTCAGCAGCTGGTACTGACAAGCTGTCAGCAATTCAGTTACTAACCAGGCTCGATGTGAATTAATTTCGGTGATAGTACGAGAAACTCTTTCACTGTATTTTTCTAACTATTACACCGGAAGCTAGGCTTAGAACAAATTACAACCAAGGGGGCTACTGAGTTAGAGAATATGACAAAAAGCACGACTGAAGAGGTAAAATAATAAGATAACAGAGATTAAGGTGACAAAAGTTAACGATTGACAGTGAATTCAAGTTTTTGTAGATCAAAGTCTACTGGTAAGCAAGAACACAGTGAGAGTTACACAAGCCATATGTGCAAGAGAAGAAAGTTTTAGCAAAGAAAATATGTATAAATTAATCCATTCAAGCAGTAAAATGACGAGACATTGATACTAATCTAATCTTCTTCTATGTGACTTGTCCTTTCATGACGTAGGCGATCATGGCTTTCCACGTCTCCTTATTCCTGGTGGCTCTGAGCACACTTTCTCCTGTAAAATCATGCAGCCCCTGTTCTATCATCCACCTGATCAGGCCATTCAAATATTTTATCCGCTGCTTTCCTCTGTCTCTCTTTCCCTCTATCTGACCTGTTAGTATCAGGTTCTCCAAGCCCTCCTTCCTTAATGCATTCCCAAGGAACTTTAGCTGTCTCTTCCTGATGCTCAATATTAATTTCCTTTTCGTTTCCATCCTTTTCAAAACATTATCATTGCTCATATGCTCGGTCTACGATATCTGCAGCATCCCTCTGTAGAACCACCTTTCAGCTGCTTAAATTTTTTTCTTCATCTTTGATGATATGGTCCAGCATTCACTGCCATATTGAAGAACTGACATCACATAGCAATCTGGTATTCTCTACTTTCTTTCTACCGAAATTTTCCTGTCCCTTAATACTTTACTCAGCTTCTGGAACGCGTTCTTCGTCATGCTAATTCGCCTTCAGATCTTTGTGTCGCACTTTCCGTCTTCTTTTAGAACACTTCCCAGGTTACTGTCCTTAAATTCATAAAATCTAGATACCAAAGAGGAAAATTCATCAGCACAATTACCATGAAAATATTTCTAGAATAAGGCTCAGGGAAGCTTCTTATAGTCGTAAACTCTTCTTGCTCTGGTACAATCAAATCCCGCAGAATTTAATGACTACTAAGTATCTTTCTCACCTTCTATCAGACACACTCACACACAAACATCTTGCCTTATATATATATATATATATATATATATATATATATATATATATATATTATCGATTTTCTGCACTATTGTAAGAACTGCACCCTTGAAACTTCTGAATATCGTTTCTTATGTCTTTGTCTATGAGTGTATCAAATTTGATTAAAATCGGACCACTCCTACTATAACCCGATTTTTTCGATAATCGATTTCCGATATTTATCGGGTGTATCTCGACACAAAATCTAGCTAAAAACACTCGCAGACGCTTTTAGTACAACTTTGTCAATTTTCAAGAAAATCGGTTCAGCCGTTTCGAAGTCTATAGGTAACGGACACACACACACAGACAAAGTTCCATTTATAAATAAGTTTAGATAACCTGTAAGCTGCTTTCTATTGTTACTGTGCATAATCACATCATTTAAGCATAAAGCAAGTTAACTTTGAAACAACAACCTAACACGTAATGCAGAATGATCGTTGCATTTCATTTGTACACCGAAAATAACAGCCTTGGACTTGCTAGTGTGATATGCTATTAAATGCTCAAATATCATTTTCCTAGAACATGCCTAGAAAATTATAGCGTGTATCTTTCCACAAGTAGCATCTTATCACATAAGAAATAGGTATTTAAATCATAAACATTAGAATTTTTAACAATCATGTACACCTTTTGTAAAGCCCAAGAGACACGCTATGTAGAGGGTAACAGAGTAAGCGGTACAGTTTCTAGATATATCCGCGAAAAATACTAGTTAACCCGAGACGAACAGAAGATTGTAGCGATTAGAAAAGCATCCTAATGGCAGATGATGTCACAAGTTAGCGGTTCGTGGGAAGAAGGTACTCAGGTGGAACTTACATCTCGCCAAAGTAATACGTAGGGAATTAGGGTGGTTCGCTACACTATGTGCACCATGGCGAGTCTTATCTGTGAATGTTAAATCTAGTGAAACTAACGAATGTTTTTCGTTTGATCATTTTCCATAGAAATAACGACAAAGAAGCGAGAAATTTGTGACGTTTAGTCTGTGGGAAAGAAGTCGTGGGGGGGTGTTATGTCGCCGAGTGTAAATGAATAACTCAACAACAGAATCAGAATATAAGTTGTATTCCGCGGAAGACGGTTAGTAAGTACAGAAGTGAATTAGTAGTATTTACAATAGAGAAGATACAATAGTCCAATCTGTCGTAAGACGTGTGTGTAGGTGATTACTTCCGGTACGCACCAGAAGTGTGTCTAACTCTCGCACTGACTCTCAAGTGACTCTGTACGACTCTCCACTACTGTCTCGTAGAGAATCCACCATTGCTATATATAGCAATGGGAACAGTCCATTATGTAGTCCGTAGGGGCGGCGCCCTAACAGGGGGGTAGAAACAATTAACTACTCAACGCGGATAACGATTTGCACCATATCGCAACTGGAAAGTAGATTGTTCAACTTCTGCTCATACATAGTAGCAGTACAGTATTCTAGGGCTGATCTGGCTCTTGTCCCCGGATAGAATAAAAGGAGACAGGTATTTATTGGAGCGGTCAATGTAAGCGAACATTTTCACGGCATCTTTAGCGAAGGATCGTATGTACGCGTTCCACGGGTCTATTAGGCGCTGAAACCACGAAACCTCCCGGGGAGAACAGAGGTTCTTCGCGATACGCGAACATTCAGGGTCAGTTCAGGATGTGATCATGGACCTCATTTCCTCCTATTCCTAGTCGCTCTTAATATTTTCCCTCAAGGTATCTCTCCAAGACCCTACTCCACCATCCACCTCGAGTATGTCTCGTGTTGCTTTTCTCTATCCATACTTTGAGTATTAAATACTCCAAAACCTCCTTCCTCATTTCGTGTCCCAGAAACTGTAGCTGTCTCTTCCTGATGTTAAGTGTAAGTTTCTTTTTCGTTTGCATCTTCTCAAAAACCTCGACATTACTCACACAATCCGTCCATGGTATTCTCATCAACCTTCTGTGGAACTACATTTCTGTTGCTTTGAATCTCTCCTTCATCTTTGAGAAGATTGTAAAGCATTTCGCTGGCATATAGGAGGACACGAAATGAGGAAGAAGGGTTGTCAGTATCTAATACTCAGGGGACAGATAGAAGGAAACAGAGACAGCTGTACGCAACGCGAGACATGAGTGATGAATTTGGGCTTGTGACCGGACAGTACTGAGCCGTCTTCTGCATTTCCGCCGTCGAGATACGAGTTTTGATGATCAAGGTGAGAGAAAACGTCCAGTCTAATTTAATTTCTAAGATACTATTAGAAAGAAAAATTTTCATTGGATTTTGACTGAATTAAAACTATTCGTATAGGAAACGCAGTGAGGATTTGAACTCATGAAATAAGAGATCGGTCTATAAGTCGGATTTGACGAAGTATTTCAAGTAACAGAGTTTCTCTTAATATGCTTGATCATGTCAAAGCCGATTGAATAATGGAGAAGCGTCCGCCATTTTTCTATTAATCGTTCTGATCGCAAGTGGTTCAGTAAATGAAGCGATTTTTCCGCAATACTATGCTTTAATGAAAAGTCTCTGAAAATTATAGCTTCTTATTACATAAAATCAGCTTTCGAATAAATCCATCATTGAGACAAACAACCGTTGCACATATCTTGACGCCTCAGTGTCGTGTCTGGATTAAAGTGATATCCAGGCAAACCATTGTAAGTGACCACAATATATGATACTCAATAGGTCTTAATAAATAACGAAAACGTGGGGGGCTTAACAGCGAGTAATAGTTAGCAAACCTGTCGGTTGATAATTCTTTTCTTCCATGTGCCGTATTCGTTTAAGACGTTGGCGATAAAGAAACTTCACAGTTTACATTTGTTGTTTCTTTTTATTTTGTTTATTTGATAATGACATTAGATCATAAGCTAAGATCTTAAGAAATTTCATTTTTTCTTAGCAAATTTCACACGTTCAAGAAATGACAGTTTCACAAAAGGATCAATAACCGAATTGACCACTCTGCCAATATAACATCAGTCAGTTAAGTGCTATGTGTGATACACGCATGGGCGATTATTTCTCGAAAGTGAGTTGACTAATTGGGGAGAAGATTTTCTCGCCGTAGTTTACCATTGCTTTCTGAGGGAGTTTAGATGCCAACTAAGGCTATGGAACATAATCTGCATTGTTATTTAGACCATAATTAGTGGGTCAGATTAATAACCTTCTCAAGGGTATTTGCGTGTAAGTGAATACAATGAACTGAACTGGAATTCGAACTCAGCTTTCCGTTTTCTTGTTCCGAGACGATATCTACTGCACTACTGCGCACGATGTAATATACCTGATTTAGTTACATGAGCAAGACGAAAGATCCATTCATAGACAGCCAGCTGGCTTCATCAAGGAAGACCATGATAGAGTAAAAACAATATAATTTAAATTTCAGATTAAAAAAAATGAAACAAACATCCATCGACAAACCTATAAAATACACGCTCATTCTAAAGAGAAGATATGAATATTAGGTTTGTCTTTGTTTAAAAAACTGAGTTTAATTATTATACTGAATTCCAATGGACCGAACGTGTTAGCAACGACGAGATTTTGCAGTCCCGATGTCGAGATACGAGTTTTGATGATCAAGGTGAGAGAAAACGTTCATTTGCATTTGACGATCAACATCTGAAATCTCTATCGAACAAAATTCACATTAAAATTCCAGAGAAATGTGAAAAATAATGGGTGTCAGCATTTCAACAAAAAAGGATCATCTCAAAATTATTATGTAATGTCTGTCCTTCAATATGGTAGTGAATGCTGGACAATCTCAAAGATAAACGAAGGATTTGAAGCAAGGGAAATGTGGTTCTACAGAAGGATGCTGAGTATACCATGACTTGAAAATATTAGCAAAGACGAGGTTTTAGGAGAAGATGGAAACGAAAAGGAAAGTTATATATAACATCAGGGAAAGACAGTTGGAGTTTCTGGAACATGTAATGAGAAAAGAGTGCTTGGAGAATATGATACTCACAGAACAGAGTGAAAGAGAGACAGTAGAAAGAAACGCATGACATACTTGATAGACTTGAGCAAATGTATGACAAATCAGGATTTTTGAGAAGTGGCAAGAAGAAGACTATTAAGAGCTATAAGGGATAGGGAGATGTTAAAGGCCATGATCACCTACGTCCCGAAGGAACACGGCACATAGAAGAAGAATATATATATATACATATATATATATATACTTCTTCTATATATTGATTATTCTTAATCAATATATATATATATATATATATATATATATATATATATTGTCATCCGCAGACAGATCTGTTTCGCCGTATCACAGCTCATCAGTACGGTTAGACTCCGATTGCTTTTTTACCCAGGATTGAAACCCGACCGAAATGGCGTCAGTCGGCGACTCTACCCCTGGGCTATGGGCGTTCGGTGGAAGTAGGCAGACTTTTTAGCGCATATCATTATACGCGCCCAATAGCAAGAGCGCTCTAATTCATTTCATTGAATGAGCGATGCGTACATGCCAGAGTAGCTACTGTTTATCAAAGTCTACTATTTTTCCAGAGTGCCCAATCAGCGTGTGAGAGCGTAAATATTGTCATCCGCAGACAGATCTGTTTCGTGATTGTTTGATTACTTTGTTTTTGGTCAGAATAAAATTACACCAGTGCACATTTGTATTAAAAGTGTTCAATACAGTTACCTTGTAGAACTTTTGAATATTTTGTAAGCGTAACTCGCTTACGCGACCTAGGTTTTTACCATGAGTGGTGTCTTCAGGCAATTTTCAATAATTTTCAGTTACTGACCTCACTCATGGTAGAACCTAGGTCGCGTTATCACTCGTTTACAAATATATATATATATATATATATATATATATTCGTTCATGTTTTTGATGTTCTGTGGGTGATCAGGAAGATAAATTTAGGGGCTAGGGAGTGCAGAGTGGGCATCACCAGCTCTGACAGGATAGGAAATTTTCATTCCTGGTTCGAACTAACACTTGCATTCCAGAAATTATGTTTTTTCAGAAACAGATTTTTTTAGCTTCTATAGAGGGGGGCTATATATGTGTTTCACTTGTGGTTTCTTGTGAAGTCGCCTCTCATTAGACTCTCATGACAACGTCAGAGTCAGTCAGTCAGCTGAAGTGCCCTACGTGATACACGCTTGGGCTATCATATCTCGAAAGAGACGTGACTGAATATTACCCCGCAGTATTCTGCGGTAGATTGGCTATATAACCTAATCTGTCCTGTTATTTAACCCATAACTGGATGGAAAAGACAGTTTAATACCTTTCCCAAGGGTATTTGTGCGTAAGTGAATGCAATGAATTCAACTGGAATTCGAACTCAGCTTCCAGATTTCTCGTTCCGAGCCGATATACACTGCACCACAAGGCTCATCCCTTCAGATTACAATCTCAAAATCAACACTGGGGACTGCATGTAACATGTAGAATTCACACACCCTTTATCTTTACGTTGGAACGTGCTGGTAGCTTAATTGTTATCGGTGCTGGACATGAAAATAGCATTTTGAGTTCATATTCCGGCCGAGTCGGTTGCGTTCACATCGTTAATATCTGAATCTTTTTATTGAACCCGCCACTTAAGCGTTGCATAATAAATCAGATTGCGCTTTTTATTCTTCGACGGCATCACGTATTGCAGTAGGATATTTATGAAGCAAACCCCGAAAAAACAGGCGGACATCGATTGTGCAGTGGCGACCGTAAAAGTAAAGGCTTTCAGCTTCTAGTGATCTCCACTTCCCTAACGGTTCAACTTAAAGGGTTATCGCACATTGTACGCGTGGTCATTATCCGAACGTTAATTAAACATTAATGACCGACACATCATGCAGTATTGTTAAACAATATTTTCTCACAGATACTTAATAGTTATATAAGTTCGATTTCATGAGAAACTAAATAGCTTGATGCAGAGCGTTGCCAGACAGTGAATATTCAATACGCATAAAACAAAGAGAATGTTAGCAAAAATACAATTCAATGTTTATGATGCAATAACGTTTTTATTATGATTTCAAGATCGCCATTTCAAACCAGAAAACGTTTCTGTCGGCG